>BGNK01001264.1:42368-78217 GCA_003297005.1 Symbiodinium sp. clade A Y106 | reverse complement strand
AGCGAGTACACCCAGCCACCCGGGCATCAGGCCTTAGGGTTCAGCAGGTTCAGGGTTTCTGGGTTTAGTATTGATCATCGATGGTTGCCTTCGAGTTCCTTCGAGGAAGCAAGCTTAAGATACCCCTTTCATAACTTTTGAAAACCCCTCAAAATTTTTTTTATAGTGTTTTAAAGCAAGCCTGTAAAGACCGGAGACTACTATGAACTGCTTACAAATCCTTTAGACGCCTTGCACAATCTTGAAAAGATGTAGTGAGCACACAACAAGCCAAGCAAAAAAACAAGACTAATAGAGCCAACAAAAACTCCACCCACATAATCTGCTGGACGCCCATGGGCCATAAACAACAACTTTCTAAAGGGCATCGACGGGGCAGAAGCGAAAGGTGAAAAGGATCACAACCAAGAAATCAAACCCCCGACTCTCAAAAAGGTGCTGCATGTTTCAGCACGTTCAAGGAGTTTCGTTTTATTTTCCTTTGGAGGCATATTTATTTTGGATTTTTTTGGGGGATTTTTGTTTTTTGGTCTGGGGGTGTGCGCGGTCTCTCGGCTTTCGGTTCCTTGGCTTTTCGGCCAGGTTTTGGCTTCTTGTTTTCCTTGGCTTCTTGGTTTTTCGGTTTCTGGGCTTCTTTGCCACTCGACTTCTTATAGCTTTCTTGTCTTGTACGGCTTGTTGGCTTCTTGGTTTCCTTGGCTTCTTGGCTTTTCGGCCTCTCGGCCTGTTGGCCTCTCGACTTCTTATAGCTTCGTGTATTATATTATACTATGTTATATTAAGCTATATTAAGTAATATTAAAATATATTATAATATATATATATAGATAGTCAAGTGTACTATCTTTTAGTACATTGTATTATATTCTACCATATTGCATTATATCATATGAAGTTATATCATATTAGATATTGGTTTCATATATGATGTTTTATGATATGATATTACATTGTATTATCTCTTATTATATGATATGTTACTATAGGTACTATGTTATATTGTATCATATGTTCTTATATTAAATTATACTATAAAATAGATATATAACATACTACAGTATATGATAATGTTTCATATCTTTTTATACTATATTATTGTATATTAAAATATTTTTGCCAGGTTATACTATCTTAGGTCACGATATATATATATGTATATATATTTATATTTATATTTGATTATATTCTATTATGTTATACTGTATTATGTTATGTCATGTTGAGTTATATTATATTGTATCATAATATACTATATTGACATTTTTTTTAAGCTGTGCAAGGTCGCTTCGAGCATCATCCTGCCAGCAAAGACAGAACCCATATGGACCCTCTCAGAACCCGTCATAAACACTTTGTGTTTGCACCCCCCCCCCAACCCCCCCGTTTTGCTTTTTAGGCCGTGCAGGCTTGCTTTCAAGAACATCGCACCATGAACAAGACTTGCACCAAGCACAAAATTGTTTTAGAGCTTCTCAAAACTCATCTTAGAGGCAGTCTGTTTGCAATCCCAACTATTGGGGAGGTGTGTCCTCGTTGTTTTTATGCTGTGCAATATCGCTTCAGGTATCATCTTGCCGGCAAAGTCCCGTCATAAAGACGTTGTGTTTGCAAAAGGGGGGGGGGCTGCGCCCGGGGGTTGGGGGGGGTGCTTTTCAAGCCGTGCAGGCTTGTTGTCAAGAACATCGCACCATAAACAAGGCTAGCATCAACACACAAAACTGTTTTAGAGCTTTTCAAAGCTCATCATAAAGGCATTCTGTTTGCAAAACGGGGGTGCATCATTGTTTTATTTTATATTATGTTATAGTATGTTATATTATATTAATTATATGTTCTGTTAAATTTAAATTCTGTCGAGTCATATCAAAGTTTTTTAGTATATTGTATCATATTATGCCATATGAGAATGTATTATATGATATTGTATTGTATATTGTTATATCATACCACAACGACAACAGTGATAATAATCAAAACAACAACAACCACAGCGACCACAACAACCACAACAACCACAACAAAAAAAGCTCTGCACGCCCGGGGACGACATCAAACAAAATTCTAGAAACCAAGAACACCAGGCACGAAACAAAAGCGCAACAACAAAACAAACACCCTAGTCATCCCTAGTCCTTCTCCTTCCCCTGCCACCCAGCGGGGCCGGACCAAAAGAAACACCCTGGGTCGTGATTTTTTTTTGATCTGGCCCCGCCGAAGGGTCGCGGCGTCCAACGGGGCTTCTCCTTCCCCTGCCTTTCGCCGGGGCCGCAGCCAAAAAAAAACACCCTGGGTGGATTTTTTTTTTGGCTCTGGCCCCGTGCCGGCACCCAACGTGGCTTCTCCTTCCCCTGCCTTTCGCCGGGGCCGCAGCCAAAAAAAACACCCTGGGGGTGGTGTTTTTTTTNCCGTGCCGGCGCCCAACGGGGCTTCTCCTTCCCCTGCCTTTCGCCGGGGCCGGAGCAAAAAAAAACACCCTGGGTGGCGCTTTTTTTTTGCTGCTCTGGCCCCGCCGAAAGGTCGCGGCGCCCAACGGGGCGCAACAAAAAAAAACACTTTGCACACCCGGGGCCGACAGCAAAAAATTTTCTAGAAACCAATGGCATGGGGCACGAGCAAAAAGGGGCCACAACAAAAAAAAAACCTGGCCGAGAAAGTCTGCTTACTGAAGGCTGAGGCAGTTTACTTTACTCATGGAGTCCAGGCAACCTTCCTGGTACTGCCGTCTACTGCCAGATTGTGTTCCGAATGTTCGGATTTGTTAGGCAGCATCGTGGCATAGCTGTGTGTTTTGCTGCATGTTGTAGCTGAGAAGGCTTTGATCGTTCCATTTGCCAATCGGAGTTGGGCACAGTATGTGTGACGATCTCAGTCGGCCGTGCAGTGATTCTTTCTGCGGATGTGTGGCAACACATGTTGAAACGTAGGCTCCGACTATGCAGTGGCACTGGCAAGGTGCACCTTGACAGTGGGAAGATAAATGCGCTTGGAGGCAAGAATTTTGTAACCCGGGGATACGAGTCGCGTGCCTTGTGATGTGTCATCTTGGATCGTTGAGGAAGAGGCCTGGCACGTGGCATGCCGGCCTACTTGCTGCAGTGTATCGACCCCGGATCGCTTCGAGTGTGTGTGTGTGCGCGTATGTGTATGTTGATGTTGGGTACATGTTACCCACGCACACAGACGTACCCACACATATGTATACGTACACAAGTCGTACATATGTTTACAAAAAACACATGCAGAGCAGAAAATGCATACACATGCATGTCCTGTATATATATATACATATGTACGTATGTATGTATTCATGTATGCATGAATGCAAGTACGTATGTATGTATGTAAGTATGTATGGATGGATGAATGGATGCATGTATATATGGTTAACCATATATGCATGCATGTATGTGTGTGTGTGTATGTATGTACTTATGTATGTATGTATGCAGTCACGTGTGTAAGTAGGTAGGTAACTAGGTAGGTATGTATGCATGCATGCATGCATGCATGTCTTTGTGTTTATGCGTGTATGTGCATGTGAATGTACAGGTAAATGTATGTGTACATGTATATGTACACGTAAATAATTAAGTATATGTGATTAAATCATTAAATAGATATATATATATATATATATACACATATTTGTATACATAGCTATTCAGTATGTCTTTGGTTTTCGCTGAACATGTATCTGCCGAGGTGGCGATAGCTACGGCGAGTGGTGGCTTCCCGAGATTCGAAATTTGTCGAATGTCGTCCGTCTCGAAAAGAGAGAACTACTGTGAGTCCAGACTTTGATTCTCCATTGCTGGGCTGCAAGTAACGAGGGAAAACCTCCAAGGCGCCGGATCACGCTGTGGACCAAGCTTCCACGACCAGTTGAGCAGGAAGGCACGAGGCCGAAAGCCACAAGTCGGTGAGCATGAGCCAACCGAGCGTTTCTGCATAAGGCAGAGCATGAAGTGTCAGTCGGCACGAGGCACGGCATGGATACTCCACGTTCAGGCCTAAGAACTTTCCGCCGGCTCGATTGTACAACCACTTATCTACCCCTCGTACTGTAGCATGCCTGGCTCTGGGCTAGGGTTTGTTGGGGCTCACCCCGGCGAGCCAAAAGCGTCATCTTCCAGCAGCTTTGAGGTGTCTCAGATTTCAGTTCAGGCAGCTGCAAAGAGGTGGCGTGCCGGTTTGATGTTGCACCGGCGAGTTCCAGCAACACGTTCCTTTCGCCACACCTGTCTCGGTGCATGTCCAAGGTCTCCAGCTTGGCAATCTCGAATCTTTGGCACCTCTTGCCGGCGGCTTGAGTATGCGGTCAGCAGTAGCAATTAGCCGTCAGATATTGGCTGGCGTGGCAAAGCGTTTTCGCTGACTGCCGAGGCATGTGTTGACTCCAGCCCTGGCCGACAATGCATGCAATGATCAGGCGAGGGTTGGGTGCCATGCTTTCGCAAGATGAAGCGGTTTCCTGGCTAGTCCCATGGCTCAATTCATCAAAAGTTTGCCCAAAACAGTTGCCTCTTCGACCAGATCGAACTTTGAAGTGAATTTCTCCCGCAGACGTGCAGGTAGCGAACAGCCTGCTTGTAGTCGTTCGCTGATGTATGCCAGTGTGAACCACGAAACCATACAAGGCAGATCACGGTCTTGCGATAGCACCGAAGATGCTCACCATGTAGGAGTGCGAGATATTGATCGATGGTCTCAGCCTTACAGTTTTTGTAGAATCCGTCCTCGACGTGCCGAGCTGTGCATGATGAGGTATTCACTTCCCGTACATGTTCAGGCAGTAAAGATCGGCAGGATGGCATGGCAGGAACGATTGCAAAGCGGTGTCTCCTTACACGTGCATGTGCCCGTCAGCCATAGTTTGACGGACTCGGCGTCTGCCCGAGTAAAGCATCGGCCACAAAAATTGTGGAGTTAAGGCCTGATGATGGACCGCGAATGGGCCGAAGGGTTGCCGTGGCCTTCAGGGGAACGATCGGGCGATTGCGCAATGGTGCGCTGTGCTTGTGCTCCAATGGAGTATGTATCAGCACAACACTACCAATCGAAACAGAGCTGCTGCGATCCGAAGCTGTTTTTCTTTATGCTCAGGTTCTTTGTTCGTGGTACCCTTCAGGCATGTCAGGGGTACAGTTCAGGCAAGAGTTGCTGATCTGGTAGCCTAGCCACAAGGGGAGTTCATGCGATTGAGATTTGGAGGTGTGTTCGTAGAATTAAAACAGATTTGGCTTGTCGTCTTCCGAGAGCCATGGCAGAGGATGACGTGCCGCAGGGAGTCATTGCAACTGTTTTGCAAAGAGGGTTCGAAAGGGACAAGACACGGTGACAAGGGAGACCAACCTGCTCAAAGTCAGGGCAATTGAGACAGAGAACACTCTGCTCTAAAGGAAGGTGAGTTCTGGGAGGAAGCCGAGCAACAAAGCCTAGGGCCTAGGCGTTGAGCTGAGAACGCGGAGCACGCCGCCCGAAGGAGATCAGACAAACACAGGACTGCATAAGTTGAGGCAAATTAGCATACTGTGCAAACTGTCAACGAAGAGCAAACCGTTCGAACAGGAAGATGTTTAGAGATGAGCAAACCGCTCGAAAGGGAGTAGAGAAGATGAGAAAGCAGAGCAAACCGCTAGAAAGGACTAGAGACTTTGAGAACGAGGTGTGAACATTTCGACAAAGACTCGAGAAGTTGAGGCTCAGCAGCCGACGCGAGAGGGACTGGAGATTGTAACAGCTGGGCCAAGGGATTCGAGATGTTGACAAGCGGAAGCAGAGCTCTCGAAAAGATGACGCGTAGCAGGCTTCTTGAAACAGAAATTGCGCAAGAGGAGCACACCGGTCGAAAGGGATTGGTGAAGTTGAGAAAGGAAAGAGCACCCCACGTTACAGGGATCAGCATCAGTTGCAAACCGCTCGCAAGGATTCAGTTGCTGAGATGCTAGTTGGTAGAGCAAACGGCTCCGGTGGGGCTGGTGATGTTGAGATAGGCATGTGCACGACATGGATTGGAGAGTTTGAGACCTTTGAGACAGAGGAGCACACTGCGCGAAATGCATGGAGAATGTGGGAAGGGCGGCCGCACTACCGGGACTGAGCAAAAAAGTCCGAACGGGATTAGAGTGATCAGAGGTCGAAAGGGACTGACTATGACTGGCTGGCCGTTGAAAATGCGCGTTATGAATGTGGGCCTGGGTTCTTTTAGCTGTTGGTTGCCGACGACGCCGACTATTTGCCATGCTCCAGATCTTGGTGGGAGTTTGGCTTTCGCAGATCGTGCTTGATCATCCGTTTGATTTCGATTGGATAGTGATATGTGATTGGCGCATTTTTGTCGAGTGTGATGTTGCTGGGCATGAGCTTCGACAAGCTCAGGTGTGCGTGCGGCTTCGGCCGATGTTCGTCAAGAGGCTTTGGCCAAGACAAAGATTTGTGACTATGTGCCTGTCGTGAATTCCAGCCAGACCTCACAATGCTCGTGCATCAGGCCCGATGGCACTCCTGGGCGAGAAGCAACCTGCCAACGGGCTGCTTGCCGTGGATTCTAGATAGTATCAACAGGAGATGCCCGGCAACAGCAACACTGCAAAATAGTTGAGGGGAGGCACAAGAAACACGCAGAGCCAGATTCAGGTTCTTGGCAGCTGTTTTGCTGAGGTGGTTGAGATGGAAGGAGAGGCCGAAAACGGCTGTGGATGTGCTGTGACAAAGATCTACGATCCAAACGCATCTTGGCTGGCTCTGTTTCTGTGACACGAACTGGTTTGCCAGCTCGGTTGCGGACTTGATCTGGGAACGACAGAAGACCAAGTAATCTCTAAGGCTCTAAGGTGTGCGAGCAGAGATGCAGAGGGTAACTATATACAGTAAGAGGCGGTGCATGCAGAAAGTCACCGAGTGAGATGCATTCCGTCTGTACACATCTGTACACCGCAGCCCAGGACATGACTGCACCACCGAAATCCTATGCTTTCGATCGAAGCTGGTGGAGCTGTGATGGTGCCATGGAGGATGAGCGTTGGGCTTGACTCTTGAAGCCCACATTTTGCTTCTTTGCATGAGGGGTCGCGGCTTCCACAAAGCGATTCCGGAAATCAACGGTGAAACTTTTTTTGGCAGGATCCAGAACGACCGGGCTTCAGCAACTCGGCGGCAAAATGCACAGCTTTGCAGCGCTTGCGTTCTTCGCATCGGGTTCTCCATCACAACATGTCATGTTGCCATCAGTCACTGGGGGGACAGCCGAGTTCTTGCAGTCACGCTTCGGCGACAACGGGTTTCAGCTTCGGAGACAATCCGGTGCTAAGGAATACCTGATGGCCCGAACTCCAAATACGCCGTTTGTCCGCAGCGGAGCCGTTCAACGATGACTGCCGAAACTCGTTGTTTCTCGACCTTGAAGCTGCTGTGTGCTTCTGTTGCTGAGGTGGATCAGGATATGGTGTGGAACGATATTGGTGCGATGGTCATGAAAAATGCTCTGCGTGGCTACAACTGCACGGTGCGGCTTGGCGGAGCCTGCATTGTCCAGGTACAGGGGAATACATCTTCAGAAATGCAATGCCTCTGCTAGAGCTTTATTTGTGCTTTGCTCAAGGTTCGCATATGGACAATCTGGCTGTGGCAAGTCCTATTCGGTGGTGGGTGATCCACCTAATCTGGGTATTATTCCGCGAGCAGTCCAGGCAGTGTATGAGGTTGTAGATGGGAACACAAACCCCGATGTCAGATACCACGATCCCTGTCTCAATTGGATTCCAGCTGTTGTCCCATAGTGTGAGTTCAAATTCTTAGACGTCGCGCAGAGTATGGGTAGAGCACCGTGAGCCGAGGTTGAGATTGCCATGCTGGAGGTTTACATGGACGAGGTGTATGACCTCTTGGAACCTCGGAAAAAGGAGAGGCAGAAGTTGAATGTCTTCCACAACAAGGGTGAGGCCAGGCAAAACCTCTGCCCGAAGTGCAGCATGATCTCAACATCATAATTTTGTTGTCTTGGTTAGGTCTTCATCTATGACCCGAAAGACCGCAAGAACATGGACAAGATTTGGAGAGCATGCAGCAACCATGAGAAGGCAGACAGGGTTTGCACCAGTCGCAGGGGGGCCCGACCGATGCAGACAGTTATTGTTGTTATGGCTGGAAGGCAGAGTCGTTTCGGAAGATGGGTGATGCAAATCGGTCAATTCGTGCCTAAGCTGGTCAAGACAGTGGCGTGACGTAGCAGTCCTGCATGCATTCAGTATTGCGCTGTCGCTTTGATTTCAGTTTTCAGGAGCCACCGGTATGAATCCTGAGTCGTCTCGCGGGCATACGCTCTTCATTGTCCGATTCCGGAAGGAGGCTGTGTCCATAAATTCTCATTGCCGGCTTGCATTGGTTGAGTCTTGCCAGTTACTGCCTTTGATTGCTGAAGGCCAAAAGAGGCGGTTGGGTGGAAGAATTCCGTTCAAAACTGTGCCTGGTGGATTTGGCTGGCAGTGAAAGGGCGCATGACACAGGCCGGCTTCAAGATGCACAGCCGAGAAGACGGTAGGTGTAAACAGGGGCTAGGTGGTTTTGCGTGGATTTCGCGAGGGGGCGCATGCAAGTAGAAAGTTGTCAAGTTCAAGAGGACGTCGAGCTGCTTCCTGCGCTGCTCCTGCTTTGGTCAAAATTCAGGACAAAGGTGTAGCGGTTGTAGCTGGCTAGGCCTGGATTTGCAGGCTGTAGATTGAGTTGTCGGTCAGTTCTTTCCAGTGCAGCGATGTCCCAAAGCATGCAGGCTTGACCGGCGTTGGCCTCGAAGAGGGAATTGCAATCAATCAGTCGTTGTCGGCTCTTGGACAATGCCGCTCGGTGAAGTCTCGGCGCAAGTGCGTCTGCATGTAGAAGCGTGTGCGGCCGAAGGGACTGCACAGCCGAGGCCTGGTACAGCTCTGCAAGGGTGAGCGGGCAGCTTGCCGGCAGCTTGTCCGAGACTGGTCGAAGATTGTCGTCACGGAGCCTGGAAGGTCAACTACCCGGACAAGCTCACGCGGCTTTTATCCGAGAGCTTGGGTGGCAACGCTGTCACCGTACCGGCCTCTACTCACGCAGTCTGTGCGCCATGGTGCACAGCCGTCCTTGATGTTGGTGTTCAGGTGATGATCGCAGCCCTGTCTCCAGCCGACATCAACTACAACGACACGCTGTCTACGTGCTTTGACTCTTCGGTCATTCCTACCGTATGAAGATCTCAAATAGCCTGGGAGCTGTGGTTTCGGGATTGATTGCCGGCTGTGTTTATCTAAGGCTTCGATTCGCTGACAATGCGAAGAAGATGCCAGTCAAGGTAGCTACAAGTTTCCGACAATGCTGTAGAAAGCCGGTGGTGGTAAAATGGCTACTTGAGCTCGCGACGCCTTTGCGTCTTGAAGGTCAAGAAGCAGCTGGACCCAACTGCTGAGCTGATTAAGCAGCTGCAGGAAGAGAACGCCAAGCTTCAGGTGTTTCGTTCAGCCGTGCTGAATGTTACTCGTAGCTACATTGTAGTTGGCTTCTTCTGTGTCACTGCTGCTTTGAGTTGACCGGACCTAACAGCCTGGCCAGGCACAGCTTACATCGATGGGAAGCGAGGAGATTGAGAAAGAACGCCGCGAGTGGGAGGAGAAGCTCGCACCCAGGATGCATTTGACCTCACAGTTGCAAGATGAGTATACTTCGAATGTTATGTTCAACTTGACTTACTAGGCTGCGGCCGACGCGAAGGCTCGGCAGAAGGAAATCGCAAAGAGTTTGCAGTTTTCACCGGCCACCGCACATCTCTGCCAGCTACCGTTGACATGCGCGGTTCGAGTTGTGGAATCGTCTGCCTAAACTCAGTTTGCAAGTTCTTGCAGCTTGTTGCCTGTAGAGGTGGCAGATTCGCAGAAGGCTCTTGAAGAGATGAAGGACAGCGGATGTGCTTGAAGAAAACCCCTCTCCGGTGCCTAACATGTGACGATAGGCCAACGCGGAGTCTGACGTGCGAGTCCGCCTTGCTCGGGCCCTCCCCTCGGGCACGAGATAGTAGCACCGTCCAGGCAAGTAACTAGCCTAAAACATGATGCTTTCTGCATGCCGTACCAGGCCAAGACGGGCGCAGTGGATCTCAACCCTACCGTCGAAGAGCTCGAGGCACGAACCGCAAAGTCATAGCATTCTTCCGAGACCTCGAGAGCATTCTGGATCGAATCGAGATTCGTAAGGGGAGTGCAAGCAGGCGAAAGTGACAGAGCTCGAGTCGCAAAAGGGTGACAGTGACGCGAAGCTGGAGGCTTGATCGATGCTGCTGATGCTTTGTTGTGGCTGATCAGGTCATGCGGCTGATGTCGAGCCGGTGTAAACTCTGTAGAAGATTCACAGAAGATGATCTTCAAGCCCAGGCAGTTGAACGACTTCAAAGGATAGCCATAGTGTAGACTGTAGAAATTCCTTCCTCAAGCTGGGCTCCGAAGAAGCGTGCGCTGGTCGAATGCAGTGCCGCAGTGCTCGCAGCTGCAGTCCCCGGCAAGGAGCTCAACTCAGAGATCGACCGCCTTCAGGTTCAAATCGCTCTGCCGAGCCTGCTCCGGCTCCGCCCCAAGTCCCGACTGCGCAAGTGAGCATCACAGGCGAAGATACAGGAGCTCGGCGGTCCCGAGGCCTGACTGCGGTAGGCGACAGCTCCACTTCGGATTGCAGGGTGAACTTGGGCTCGTCAGCTGGGTTGCGCACTTGCACAGTCCTGACATTGCTCAGATACTTTACCTACATGGTTAGACGGCGGCGATGTGAAAGTTTGGAAGACAGTCCAGTGTGACTGTGCCAGGCAGCTGTGGCAGAGCAGGGAGAGCTTGTGGAGTTGCTGAAGACCCGCACCACCAACGAGGCCAATTGGGCTTGATTTGATTGAGTCTTGTTTGTTATGGTCCTACGGTTATTTTGATGCCCATGGTTATCTCTATGCGGGGACGAGGTGAATATCGTAAGGCACTCCCTTGATTTGGCTCACCTGCCCAGCGAGCTCTGGTAAAAAGTGCATGCGAGGCCCGCAACTCCGACATTTCCGAGCAGCAGAAAGACACTTTGGCCATGCTGATGGAGGCGAGTGGGAGCTTCAAGACAGAAGTGCTGTACATTCGACTCAACCGGATGGATCTTTGGCTTCCGCTTCTTGTTGGGCTGGGAGCGTCCAACCGGACAACAAGCTCTCTAGTTGTCGCCCGGCCCAAAGCAAGGGAGACGGTGGGCAGAGGACGTATGCCACTGCTGGGCGGTGTTTTGGTTCTTGATTTTGGTTTTGGACTTGCTGGACACGAAAGGATGTGCGGCTACATCGATTCTGTGCGTCGAACCGCATGCATACCAAAGATGATGGCTTGTGAGAGAAAGGGGAGGGAGGGAGGGAGAGAGCGAGAGAGCCCAAAGTGCAGGAAGGATATCTGGCCTGTGACCTGTCCGCATGCTTTTCGAAACTCAACTCGCAGGCTCGTTTGGGCGAGATCGAGCGCTTGCAAGAGGCGCGAGACGCGGTACGACTGGAGCTGCTGAAGGTCAAGAAAAACGGAGGCAGCTGGGCAGTGGGGAGAAGTAGAGAAGATTTTGAAGCCGCAAAAGGCTCAGAAGGCCGGGATTCTGGAGTGGCTCTGGGGAGCCAGTGATAGAAATCCTGCCCTCACATGTCCAAACCAACTCTGCAGGCCAGGTAGTTCGGAATTCATCCGCAACTTTTTCCCGCTGGATCGGCCATTAACTCCTCAACCTCGTCAGGCTCAAGTGGAAGCAGGGCCCAGATCTGTAGCAAAAAGCTCCCGGTGTCTTGAAGATCAGCGTGCGAGGCGCAGATGTGGAAGCCCAGGAAGAGTGCATCACCAAATTGGAAGTGACTTGGCTTGATGAAGCCCGAAGCCTCAAGCATAGAAGCTGACAGCAGTCCAGTACTGGTGCTGAGCAACCGCGCCCCCATTGAACAGGAGCAACTTGCAGCTGCCAGGGCTGACTGCCACCTGGAAAGATCTTTGTGTTCATGTGCTGGCGATTGGTATCTGGCAGATCGCATGCATTTTGGATCGTCCTGAGGCGAGAAGATGTCCGAAAAGGCCAACAGCATATGTAGGGGTGTGGTAAACCCTCGTTTTGGCGATGACAGTGAACTCGACTTCCTGACTCATCTCTTGTGGATCGCTGGCTTCTGAAAACCTTTGCACTGTTCAGGCCGCCGAGGTGGGCATGGGCAAGATCTTCAGGGCTGCCATTTTAGCACTTCACCGGCAGGACGCTGCGGTGCATGGCGGAACATGCAGAACTCATTCCAGATGCAGCTGTGCACACACACTGGCAGCAGGATGAGGACTCCATGGTCTCCTACCTTCAGGACCAAATCGAGGCAATATAAATGTGGTGGCCTCAACTGACTGCATGTTCCTCGCAGGACCAGCTCAACATCCTGCAGGCAACTTCTGAACAGGATGCCGCGGAGGTTGGAAGCCAGGATGTCGGGAGCTTCCAGGAAGGCCCGGAGCCTTTGGCCTTGCGAGGTAAAGCGCCTTGAGGAGGAAAGCAACGCTGCGTTGCAGAAAGCCCAGCAGGCAGCTGAGGAGGCTGCCGCCCCTGCGGTATGAGAGTCGAAAAGTTGAGCAACGTCGTACCTTTAGGCCTAAACCACCTTTTCTCTCTCACACAGTGGTTGGCATGCACTTACACCCCCTTCCTTGCAGGCGAAGGCGGCTGCAGAAGATGCACTGCAGGAGAAGATGGAGCACGTTCAGGCGGGCTTTTGAAGTTGAATCAGCTGAGATTTTTACGAAAGCGTAAGACCCGGGTTCAATTTCATGAAAGTGTTGGGGTTAAGCTGGGATCGGTAGCTTCTCGAGTTGAGATAGGGCAGGATATGGAGGACCTGAGCTAGATTATAGATAAATGCATGCATCCCCAGAAAGTCGCTTATGATCCTCGGACCGTATTCCCTACAGAACCTTGCAAGCCTTTGTAGAATCCCTTTTTTCATACATGATGTTTACTACATCATACATCACATATAGTAATGATACCTTATACTAAGGATCCTATACTATTTAGGTGTTAGGGTCCCCTATTCTTGGAAACTCCCAAGTCGGAGCTCCAGCCTAAACCCTCATGGCAACCCTCATGGCGAGGCCATTGCAGCAGAGCGGGATGCGGCACAGAGCGAAGCTCGGCGCCTCACGGAGCAGATGGGGAGCTCCAAGGCCGGATCGGGGGGGGGGGGGNAGGGATTAGGGATTAGGGTTTAGGGTGTGTAGGGTTTAGGGCATAAGAATTAGGGTTTAGGGTTTAGGGGTTCAGGGTGTGTAGGGTGTAGGGCTTAGGGATTAGGGTTTAGGGTTTAGTGTTGGGGGGTCAGGAAGAGTATTCTCAGTATCATTGGTACCATTAGAATTAAGTAGTACTACTGTCGCATAGTATGATTGTCGGAAAAACTAGGATAGCATTATTGCGATCATTTTGATTAGAGGTTGAGTGTCATGGATCTTATGCAGGTGAGCGACCTGCAGATGCGTTCGTACCGAGAAGCTCGACTTCTGAAGGGAAATGGAATCATGACTTCTTGGAGATGTAATCTGAAGTTTAGGAGAAGTTATTTTTGGGCGTGCCTGCTCCATGCAGTCAGGCACTCCAGCAGACGGCTGGAGATTAAATTTGAGTGTGATTTCTTAGAATCTGTGAACTCGATCACTTGTGCATGCACGGGTTGTCGCGCGTTCGCAGGAAGATCTCATGGAGAAGCAGGAGGCAATTGCCGCCATCATCCGTGCCGTGTTCGCAGATAGGTGAAGATGCGCAGCGTTGTCATCCGGCAACCAAATCCTCAGGATCGGAAATGCAGTCCTGGGAAGACAAACTCCAAAAAGCAGACGAGTCTGAGAGGTGTCGCACCACAAAACCTATCGGTATCGCCTACATGGCTGGTATTTCATGCATGCACGCAGAATGTAAAGTTGGCAGGGTCTTGAAGAAGTCCTTCGAGGACATGGGGGTGCCGGACTTACAAATCTTACAAGGCTTGTCTGCTCGCTTCAGCACTGTGTGCTGCTTCGGTTTGAGCAGCAGCAGGTCAGCAGGGTTCGCCAGGGTTCGCAGCGTGCAGCGGATCAGCATTCTGGCCATTTGTGACTGTGCGAGCCTGCCATCCTAGGTCAGCTTGCAGGATATGATGGCGATGATCACGAAAGGCGGTGGATTTGGTGGAAAAGATGGCGGCGCCGTCTGCCATTTCGTCAACCTTTGTCGCCTGGATGATCCAGCAATCAGACACGTCATCAGACCACACATTGCATGAAATTAGTGTGCATTTGGTCTTACAGCATGGTGGACCTGTAAATGCCTTGCCTGTTCTATTGAAGCTTGACCAAGGTGAAGATGCTCATGACGATGGCTTAATCTACCTTATCCCCGAAGGCACAACCAAGATAAAGAAGTATGAGGACGACGATGAGGACGCCTCGCAGATCACGACTGCAAAACATGTCCCGCGAGCAAGCTCGAACATTAATCAAGCTACGCGCGGTGACAGCGCATTCGTTGTTGCAGGAAGTGTGCATCAAGTTGGATGGCGACAGCATACGTCCTGTGCATGCAATCCTGGAGTCTTTGGAATCCAGTGGCCGGGTGCTGAGAGGTTAAGTACTACGCTGCATCGCCGCTGGTGCCCCCGATTGCAAGGAGTTACGATCAAATCTGCCGCAGCGGATGCCGTTCTTTGGGTCAGCTTGGCATGCATTCAGTTATTTGGAATATGCCTCGTGCAGAGTGACAGCCTGGATACAAGTCCACTAGGCTGCTGTAGCGAGCCCCGTGTATCAGTTTTTGCAGGTCAATGGCATGTGTGCTGGTGTAGCCCTGAGCCATCCTGAGCCCATAGCTTCCAAAAGGTGAATGGCAACGCTGTCGAGTACGGTGGATCCGGGGTTCCTTGGCACCGGCAAGTCACTGATCACCTGGTAGCTAAAGGAGATTTAGGCTGGATGTCATGTTCATGCATAGAATACATAGACGGCCACCAAGGTAAGATTGGAGCACGGTGCACGCGTGATTTTCGGAAGCGACTTTGTCTTCAGGCAGGACCCTGTCAAAGCAACCGTGCAGAATTGTGCCTGGACAGTACTGAAGCTCAGCCTTTCAGGTTTGTGGATCCGAAGGGGAAAAAAGCGAAGAAAGTAGCAGCTGCAGCCACCTCCACTGGCTTCGACGACAAGGGCATGCCGGTGGTAATTGACTGGCATTATGCTATGGCCGAGCTGTCCCGCAAGAACGGGGTGCCTGTGCTGTGTCAGAGTGCTTTTGGAGGAGACATGCTGACTGCATACCTCGACGCAGAGACACCATGACTGACCCCATGGTATTGGGTCGATTCCGTCCAGAGGTGGATGCAGAAGAAGAGATCCGGAAAGCAAGAGAGAAGTTGAATGATGAGATGGCAGAGAAGGAGGCAACTTTTGTTGGAGATTCCTCGGTGTAGCCAAGTGATCCCGACAGCATGTTCACTACTTGCAGGCCAAACTGGCCGAGGAACAGAAGATGCTAGAGGACAGGTTCAAGGGGCGCGCATTCTTGGCCCCTGCGGTGTTGTTGCGTAAGGCTAAGTTCTGTTGTGAGCTTTGAGGTTTTAGGGTAACCCATGCCAAGTGGATGGCGGCCCTGCGCAGGAGAAGATGGAGTTGGAGCGAGCAGAGACACCGGGCGGCATCATGAAACTCAAGAGCGGATGGAGACGAGCCCGGACATCGCTGCTGCTGGCAGTCTCTGAAACAAGCTGAGGTACGAAAAGCAGATCGAAGAGTTGAAGAAAGGAGCCAAAGCATCTGACCCGGAGAAGCTGAAAGAGGACGGGCTGATTGCCCGCCTGCATCAAATTGCTCCTCGTGTTCTGCCTTTTTGCTGCGAAGGAGCAGATGCAGACGCAGTTGACACTTCAAAAGTCACCATCTCAGGGGAGAAGGGCAATCTTTGTTCGTGACAGTAGCCGACGTTGACAACACAGCCACAGGCATGCCGGTGAGTCCCGAGTTCTGGAGAAAACCTGCTTCCGTATGCTCCGAGCTTGGCCAGAACTCAGGTTCAAAGGCAAGCTCGACATGCAAAGATCACGAGCTCAGTGGGTTCGTGCTGCCTTCACGGCTGGCAAGGAGTGCACGGGGAGGGCACAAGCTCGATTGCCACGCTTGCTTTCCCCTCCTTTCTTCTTGGAAAGTCGTTGCGCTTGCAAGGATTCCCGATTTGAGTTGGACATTCGCCTCTCGCGTCAGCAAATGGCAGAGCTTCAACCTCGGTTGGTGGAGGTGGGACGTGCGCTGTGTTCTGCCACGTACGGAAACCCATACGAATGTGAAGGCAAACAGAATCGGCGCAAATCTGGGCGTGCAGTGTCAGAGCTGCACTATTGCTTTGAAGTTGGCTGAGCCGCAGTTGCTTCAGTCTCTGACGTCGGTGCCGTGCCTGAGGTATGCCTTCCATTTCATCGATGCTATAGATCCCAGGCTTGGATGTTTCGATTGGGGGAATTGAGAACGCAATAGAATTCTTGTAAGCCCAGCTTTTCGTGCTAGCTCATCCACGCCAGACCTTGGTAGACTTTGTTTTGCGAGATTCTGCGTCTACAGCGGACATGTGCAGGGCTCGAAGACAAGACTCCAATGTGGAGGAGAAGATGGTTGAGGAAACCAAGCGGCTGCTGCTTCAAGTCAAGGCATTAGTAATGCCGGGGAATGCTTGAAGCTGCATACATAAATACATACGTACATACGCGCAAATTTTATATGTATATAGATGTGCTATGAACATATATATATATATATGTGTATTCAACTGACAGCTGAGACGATTCCTTTGTAGTTGTCCGGTTGGTTTGTTAATACTGGTTGGTGCTGCTAAACCCCTTTGGCGACCGGCTCGACGTGAGAGTGCACTTGCTTGGTATGTGTGCATGTATGTGTAAAATACACACACACACATATATATATATATGTTTACATAGATAGATAGATAGGTAGGTACACAGATCGATAGATGGATTCAGCTGGGTAGGCAGTGGAGCAGCTCCTCGGTATGCCGGTCCTCATACATTTGCATGTCTGGCACTAGGGGGTTTTGATGGTGCATAGGCACTACAAAGCTCAGCTTTCTTCTTTTTTTTTTGGGGGGGGGGAGGGGGCTTTGCCTCATCTTGGCTCGGCATGAAAGGTCCAGAACTCCAAAGACCAGAAGCTCCAGCTTTGGTCGCTTCAGCCCTTCGACCGGTTTCAGCTGCGCTGCACTAGCTGGGTCTACGGCCAAGGCTAGCTGGGATACTGGATACTGGTCTGCTAGGTGCGCAGGCTGCTTGCAGTTGGTTTCAGGGTGTACGTATCGGTGGTGAGAAGGTGACAGCTTTTTTTCTGCACACTCGGTAGCATCACGCGATGGCAGCAACACTGAGAGATTTCAGCCCCAGCTGACGTAACTGGAGTCTGGAGCCTCTTACAACAGAAAGCCTTCCAACCGAGGAAGTTCCGTGATCGCTTCGTGAAGATGCTCGCGTATGCGAACAAGCAGCCTGCGAAGAGCACAGCTGGCGAGGAGACGGTTCGTTGATCCGATTGCATGACACTTACAGGTTTAAAGCGGATGCACATTTGACAAGCTAACGTCTTGGGTATTCAAAGTTGATCGAGGTTTGGGCCTTCAGTCGGGGTTTCTCGACTTCCAGGTATTCTGTTTTCAGGTCTGGAGTTCTGCAGTCTTGTGGCGCTGGCTATGTCGCAGCACGGCGATCTTACAGAAGACTGTTGTTTTCTAGGGTTGTTTTCTCTCCCTTTTGCAGCATTAGACACAGAGGACTTGGCCATCTTCTGGGATGACTTCGAGACTCTCAGTGGAAGTCAGCTTGCGGTGTTAGTGGCAACCTCTTCTTGCCAGAAGGAATCAACGTAATTGCCTTCCGCCCCCTGCGACTCTCTGTGATGCAGGCTCAAATATGAGGTTTTCATATCAAGCCGTGATATCTGATTCTGGGGGAGTCAATCAGGTCCTGAGAACGATGATCGAAAAAAGACATACTGGCAACATCATGTCCCGGTGTAGCATGCTTGGTGTCGGCGGGTGCCAAGGCACACACTGGTGGGTACTGCAGCAATTGGGGTGACTCCTCTCCTGAAGATGGACATGGCAGCTCTTCTTGCAGTAAACATAGTGTGGATGTGGATTCATTCAACAGCCCTGGAAACAAAAGGGCTGCCATCGGCTGAGGTGAGGGAGTTGATCACGCTGCGGGACTTCTCGGGCAATGTCACAGGCCAGAGCAACCTCATAGCGCATTGAGCGCTGGTGCGTTTTCGAGGGCAACAGTCTTCTGGCAGCAGGTGCTGTGGAGGTCACCATGCAGATGTTCATGAGCAACAAGCCATCAATGACGCGGATCAGCACATCGGCCCGCCGGGCATACTAGCAGCCTGAACGTGCCATGCCACGACGCCCTGAGCCTCTGAGCAGCGCAAGTTTCTCTTGTTTTCACGATCTGCTCGAGCATTGAGAGATTGAAATTCAAGTCAGCCCGGTGCTCTGCACGGGCAGGCTGGAAACCCGCTTGAGATCTTGAAAGACAAGGAAGTCACGGGGGTTGTTCCTGGGCATGCACTGACACTCTCACGCAGATCAGCTGGTCACGAAGGTGGATGACATGAAGACCTGCCTGAGGTCACTTTTGGACGCATGACCCACGAAAATGCTGAAGCGAGGAATTGGTTGGGATCTTGGCTTGCGTGGCCATCGCGTTGCCTCAAAGTGTCATCTGTGCGAGGTCCAGCTTCTTCGTCCGCTTTTCTTGGTTCGATACCGATGGCCGCATGGACAACTACTCTCCGAATCTTGCATCTTACAAGCCACGAAACCATGTCAGTATGGCAGCAGCAAACAAGTTTGGTGCTTCATCTTGTCAAAGCTTGGTTTTTGAGGAATGCGCTTGCGGAGGACTTGAAGCCCCTTGGCTAGTGTTGGTTCAAGCAGAACCTAGGCACATGCCGGGAACATCCGCACGGAAGGAGCACGAACCGAATGCACCGGTGGCACAAGCACATGTCTCAAGCAATGCGCTTCGTGCAATGGCATCGCTGTTCTCCAGATGCCGCTAGAGACGGAGCCAGCTGCAGCAGCATAATCTTGATCCTCCCAGGTACACCTTTGAGTTCAAGCAGACCTGCAGCCGCGCAGTTGCAGCTAGAATCGACTGGCCTGCACGAACACCAGCACCAGGATCAGCAATTCAGGTGAACTTCCCCGCACTGCAGCCCCTCCGAAAGAAAGGTGAACTTCCCTGTGGGGTCACGCGAAACTCGTGCTTCGGAAGTTCTAAGGCGAGAGCTTCCTCAAGTTCCTCGAGAGTGGGGTTATGGCCATTCAGGCCTGCTCCCCAGCCCCCCGGTCGTTGATCGTTGTAGCTTTGGTGTTTTGCGAGTATGTCCGGACTCTTGGCAGGTTCGGGCTTACGAGAAGGGTGTTGCAGCTGGTGAGCTGGAACTGGTGGCGTGTCGGCAATTCTCTGGCAGACTTGAAGCGATAAACCCCGCACATTCTGCATTATTCTGCCAAGGTGAAGCAGAAGCTCAAAGCCACCGAGGAGCGAAGTGAGAAGCTTTGGTGAGCAGTTTTTGCGTCTCCCCCCTCTGCACTCATGTGCCACATGTTTCGGGCAGGACGAGTTGAAGCGAGTAAGGGATGCCATGGCAGAGGCCGGCGCTTGCTGCTGTAGCGACCTGGGAGCATGAGATTGCGCAGCCATGTGGAAGGAACGAGCAGTTTTCGAGGAAGAGATCGAGGATCGGAGCAGCCATTTGGTCGGGGCGATGCACAGCTGATGCCACAGCTGACGCCAGGTGAAAGTTGCTGCCGCCATAGCTGAGGACACGTGCCTGGTGAAATGCTGGTAGACTCTGAGTATCTTTGAGTGCTCATACGCCGCTCTCGGTGGGGAAGTGCTGGTCTTGCAGATGCCACGCTATGTGGTTGAGCTTCAGCTGCAGGAGCGAGCGAAATGTGAGGCAGAAGCGGAGGACGGCCAAGCGTTAATAGAAACCACAGATTGCAGTCGTTTTTTTCCTCGACCTCTTATCCATGACGAGGGCATAGCCAATTGGTGGCACCGCAGGAGAAACTGGCGCAGGTCCGGGCCGTTGCGAAGGAGGAAGTGAGAGCGGTTCGGAGTATTCCTTAGCACTGCTTTCGTCACTGCTGGAAGCTGCGAACACTCGCAGGAAGCGGCTCGAGAACGTTCGGAGCCAGACAAGGACAGGGCTTCGAGCATATCGAGAACACTGCATGGCTGGCATTCGCAAACTGCACGCTTGCGAGGCTCAAGCAAGCCCATCAGCCTATGCAAAAGTATGAAGCAACTGACGCATCCCAAGGAAGTTGAACATCCAAGTCTGCAACGCAGCCTCACTGTAGTACCATCGTTTGATCGACTTGGGCCGTGTCTGATTTGCTCGGCAGAAGTTGATAAAACGTGTCGAAGCTTCATGGAGCTAAAGGCGGTACTGTTGTCAGTGTGGAACCTTCCGGAGTCGGAGCAGCGGCAATTGTTAGTTGAGCTCCTCGAGAAGTTCTCCTTCAGTGCATCCTTAGAGGCTTGGTGCGACCAAGATCACGTACCGGAATACACCTCCCCTCGACCACGCTTCAAGTCCAATTGCACTGGCGTGTGCCTTCAAGGGCAGGGTTCTGACTCGGTGCTTGGGTGCCCTTGGTGCCGCCGACCCCTTACGATTTCAGTAGAGATACCCCAGCCTCTCCCTTGCACAGTCACAGCCACCACGAGACATGCATATGCAACGCTGTTGTACGGCGGTGAATGTGACAAGTACTTCTTGGGCGCGTTGGTGGTCGCAGAAGGTCTCCGCAGATTTGCGACCGAAAGTCGGACGGGACAGACATCGTCCCTATTGCTTCTGCATACGTATGATGTCCCGAAGGCATACATTGAAGCTTTGACAACAGCCGGATGGAAATGCAAGGAAGTGGATTACATATACAAAGGCGTGGCGAGGGCTTTGTTCAAGAACTACTGGACCAGTCGCTTCCATGGTGTCTTTACGAAGCTGCGTGCCCTTGAGCAGCACGAATACGAGAAGGTCCTGTTCCTTGACTTGGACATACTTGTCCGTGGCGACCTTGCAGACGTTTTCCGATTGCGAGCACCAGCTGCAATGAAGCGCGGTGAACCTGTTATGGAACATGGAGAATTGGTTCCCTATGCGACTCTGTGGGGTCATCCTACAAGAAGGGAAGCGGATAGACTTCCCCAACATCAGCAAGCATCGGGTATTAATGTCAGGGCCTCAGCCTACTCACAAATCTGCAGGTGACAACGCTGCATGTCGTGTTTTGCGAGCGGCCTGTTCTGCGACCGCGACGTAACCACTCCAACTGAGGCCGGGGTCATGCTGCTCAAGCCTGATCAGGCGGTTTTCGAAACCATGCGAGCTGAGATATTTGACTTTGAGCATCCCGAGCATTACGAGACTTATATGCCGGAGCAGGAATACCTTTCACGCTTCTATGGAACATTTGACAATTGGACGCACATCTCTTGTCAATACAATTTCGAGATTGATAAGAACGAGCGGATTCCGCACGACTTTTCGGGGGCCCATGAGAACATCCGGAATGGTGCTGGCCATAGGGGTGCGGTAGTTCTGCACTACTCGGGCGCCTCATCTCCAGACAAGACTGTAGACTCTTCCCAGATTTCAGTCATTGACGGTTGTCGGGCAGTTACTGGTTACTGCTCCCTCATGAAGCATGCCTCGTGCCTGTCCAAGCAAGAGGTGTACCTCAAAGAGCTGCCCAGGTACCTCTATCAAACCCTGGGATCTCCTCTATAGCGAGGCAAAGCTACGTGTGGACTCATTCGAGGACTCAGCTCAGTTGCTCCGTGCCAGATTGTGTTTCAGTCTTGAGCGCTTCTGAAGGCAGTGCTGGCCAAAAGCCCCAGTGACCATAGTGCTGCAAAATACATCTTCTAGATCTGGTCTGTGAGCCTGACAGTCCAGCATGGCTTCGTTGGGAAGCGACTGTGATAGATCTTCCAACAAGTTTTCGCTACAAGGGAGGGCGGGGCCGGGCGGCAGCGCAGCCACCCCACCCCCATTTTACGTTTTGCGCCTGCGGCAGCGCAGCCCGTGCTTGTTCAGCATTATGTGCGCTTGCCCAACCCTTGGAAGGGGAGGGGAGGGGAGGGGCAGTTTCGGCGTGCTTGCCGACTCCCCTTCCAAGGAGGGGGGGGGGGGGATGCTTGGTTTGCGAATCAGGTGGTAGAAAGCTGCGTTTAGATTCCGTTTCGATCGCGAGTAGCGAGTGTGTCAGGATGTCGCACGCCTGCATCGGCAGCTCCGATTGGAAGGGCCTGGTGACCGATTGAATGGGTACAAAGACGCGGATCGCTTGTGGCGTGCTATGTTGGAATGGCTGGAGCAGTTCGAAGCCTTGGTGACGCGCCTGGCTTCGGATGGTGTGGACGTTGTAGATATCGTAAAAGTCCAGGTGGGAGTTTCAGAAAACCCTGCCCCCAATGTAGACCCCAAGTCCTTGGATAAAGAAACCCCCAGGTTGAGATGGCGGAGGCTCAAGCACGGAAGCGAGCCGCCGAACAGGGCGAAAGCGAGCAGTGTCAGAACGGATATGGGAACTGGGGCTGCGGCGATCGGTGGCAAACTCCTGTGCATTATGATGCATCTGAAGGCGTGGGGGCTTCGTCCATCCATGTCAAAAATAGCAGCATGATCAGAATGCATGATGAGAATGTTTGCATTGTGGCCAGAAGAGTATGACACCTGCCCATGACATGCGAAGATGCCCTGCAGGAGATGTCGAGGTTGCTCGGGCAGCGTCGGTTGCAGAGAAGAAACGGAAGAAAAAGAAAGATGTTGCCTCAAAGCAGCAGTGGAAGCCTGCGCTGGGGGGGTGGGACGACAACCGTTACCTCTTGTCTTAGGGTCGAAGCCAATAAGCCAATGAAGAGCCATGCTTTCATGATTTTGTGCAGGAGAGTCAGCCACCCCCGCCACCAGCACCAGCAGAAGAGGCGCCTGCCCAGCAGCCGCCAGCACCGGCTCAGCCGCAACCACCTTCACAGCAGTTGCCGCAACCTCCGGCACAGCAGCTGCCGCAGCCGCCTGGACAGCAGCCACAGCCGCCTGCACAGCGGCTGACTCCCAGTCCCAAGGAGGCAGCGGGCTGATAAAACTGATAAGCTAGGTTGAAACTGGGATGGGTCAACACTGCGCTCCAAGTGACTCGTAAGCAGGTCAAGTCAGATGAGCCTTGGATGGACGTCCGCGGCGGATCCCTGGAAGAGGTGCAGTGTGCGGTAAGCAGGGAAGTTTCGAGATTGATGTAGTATAAGGTTTGGCCGGCCGGCAGACTTCTACACGTTCTATAGCGCAGTATGGCAATGCAATCCTCGGTAATGCTGTGTGCCCCTGACACCGTTTTCAGAACCCAGGACAAGTCCTCTGTTGCAGTGAGATTGCATGGCTGACATAGCCACAAGATGAGCTTGTGCAGCCTGGAGAGGACGTCAGAAGCGTTGCGTTCGGGGCTTGTAGCAGAGGTGCCGATTCCTCGGCTCACGCTGAGGTGAAGGCCGAACTTGTCAAAGCCCGCGGGCAGGTTTTCAAGATTATGCAAGACAAGGACCTGCCATGCATCACATAGTTCGCGACGGCCTGGGCATGCTTGCTTAGGCTTAGACATCCATCTTGATTCCGATGCTGATGTTTGCATTCTGTTGTATTGTTGTGCAACTGTTGTGCAGGAGCAGCTGCAGCACAGACTGAACCGAATGCAGGGCCGACATGTGCCTCGGCAGCAGATTGTGAGGCGACGGTCATCGACACCAAAAGCATGCCTCTTTACGCCAGTTGCAGACATTTGCAGACCTTTGCTCTCGTGTTCAATTGAGATAGTCAGCATGGGATTCGCTTCGTCACTTCGTGGCAGTCTTCTGACTGTTCGAAGTGGTTGCAGGAAAACCTTCCTGGTCACATCGACGAAGTTGACCACGGGGAGGCTTGCCTTGTCGAAGTCTTGTGTAAATGGCTAGCAATGCTTAGCTGATGTCTCTCGTTTCGGATCAGAAAGTATGAGTCTCTGATGGGGAGCAGTCTTGCAGGTGAAGCACGTGGACATGGAGCAGGACGCGTGCGTCCGCGAAGCATGACTGGAGCCGCTGCTGGCATCGCGCATGCCTCGTAGGCCCAGTCCGCTTGTCGACATTTATTCTGGAACAGGCGCACCAGCATATCCTGTACTTGGAGATGAAGGTAAAGGCAGGGGCAGAGTTGGAAAAGAAGAACGAGGACCCTAGAAGCCTTGCACGAGAATAGCCTCAACCGCTAATGCAGCCGAAGGTGATCTTGCGAGAGTGTTGCACTGGCCATCCAAGGTTCGTGTTCTATATGGCTCAATGTGCTCAGATTTGCTGAAAGTACAGCACATGCTGTTTGAAACTCGCTGCACGTGGTCAATTTGGGGCCTTGAACGCTGCATGCCGGCAGGAGCTGGAAGGAAGGCTCAGAGACGTTCAGTTGCTGGCAGATCAGCGGAACCAGCAGCCGAGCCTTATCTCGACCTGAGACATCCTAAGACCTGCAGCAAGTCTGCTCAGTCTGCAGTGCATCGGCTCCTTTTCTGATTGCGTGTACCTAGATACGTAGACTTTGACGGGCCAAGGAAGCCGGCAGTTTGCGAGGTGATGTGAGCGCAGAGCTGTGGGCGACAACTGGTGGTTGTAAAGTCACTGTGCCATGAGTGTTCAGCGACGAACCAGTAGAGGATTTTGTGCTGAGACTTTTTATGACCATCGTTGTGCCCAGCAACAGAAGTAGTATGCATAGTTTTACTGACGCTGTTGACGGGACTTCCCAGACGGGACAGACTCGTGGTCACTACGAATCATCGTTGGCGGTTTGATTGCCCAGGGCTTAAAACAGGCTTTGGGCACTGCCAGACGGGCACTTTGGGCTTCGACTGCCGCGTGAACCCTCACTCGACGAGGTATGCTCGCCGATAGTACCTTCCAGTTGTGACTGCGAATACGTGGCAAGATAAATGCCTTCACATAGTCTTGGGATGTCTTGGGTGTTTGGCTGTGTGTCCATGGTAGGTTCATACAGTGTCGACATGAAATCCTGTGCAGTGAGTCACAACATCATCGGAAAGGGCGCTTGTCGAAGCACTTCAGCGAAATGAGTTGAAGCAACTGTGACTGCTGCTTGTGTCGCCGTTCTCACGATTGCAGTAGGTCCTGCTTGCAGACATGACAAGGTCAGCATCAGATGCTCTTCGTCCAGACCTCAGTGGGAAGCAAAGGGTACACACGGCAAGCTGCCGTAGCTTGCATGGATGCCATCTCAAGCCGGATGAAACACCGGTTTCAGAGTGCGAGCATCCTACATGTCGTTCCAAGATCTGGGCGACGCTGAATCCAACATGTTGGCCAGGGCGAAGTTTCGCTTGGCCCTTCCTGCAGCTCCTGAGCCGAAGGACCCGCAGCCCGTGCTGAGAATACGACTTTGGCTTTGGCTATTTCGGTGAGCCTGAGCCACCCTCACAATGAGAGAAGTTCGATAGAGGACGCCCATGCTGATCGGAGAACCAAACATCGGCACCAGCCTCGCTTCACGTTGGAGAAACCTTTGGGAATAGTTCGTTGTGTTCGATTGAAAGAGTTGTGGGCTGTGAAGTTGTAGTTGTAATCACAGACTTTTGAGAATGTTGCCCGGTGGCGTTGGAAGGCTCTTCAAGCAGTGAAGGTCATGTATTCCTGGTTTGGCCTGCGAAGACTTACAGTTCTACTCCAAGCCAGTTTATGCAGTCGTGCGACTCTCGCAAGGCCAGCCGACCGAAAGATGCTTCCAACATGCGTCGATGCCTTTGTGCTGCAGTGCATCGGGGTGTGATGCGCCAAATGCCAGACGGGAGACATTTCGCAGATCCTTCTTGGCAGTAGTGTACACTTCGCCGGACGTGGTCGGACATCTGGAGGTATTGGGGCTACAAGGGCGTGACGCTGTTTGGTGGATGCCCGAGAGGTCCTGTTCGGGTTCAGCAACCGTCCTGTGAACTTCTGAGATGTGCAGCGGGTGCGCAAGTGCAGCCTGTCGCAGAAGTATACTTCGACACTAAGGGAGGGACAAGGGCGGCTTGAGCCAAGCTCTTAGTCTTAGTGTTCCCAGCACAAGCACTGAAGCTCTTTGGTCGGAGCATTGCGAGGCACATCATCCTGTCGGCTTGCAGTAGATCGCGTGCGTTTGCCTCAGCTCTCCTCGCAAGTGGAGAGAGGCTCCCGGAGCACAGCTCCGGGAAACTTTCCAGATCTGCCATGAGCTTGAGATTTTAAGTCACGCTGGCATCCACAGTTATGAGAACATATTGGCTTGAGTCCGAGTCCTGCTTTTGTAGTTAGGGACCTCGCCGGCACGGCCAGCCTGCAAGATAGTACCAGTCTCAAGCCAAGGGCTGCTGGCTTCTCCACGGCGGGCGTTTCTGCATGGAGCCAGGCTTCCAGGCTCGGAGAGGGCAGAGGGTCTTGCAGCTGCTCCAAAGCCGACCTCCTTCCAGCCCAGAACGGCGTATTTGGCCCTTACAGGGCTCACAGCACTGAGTTAAAAAGCTTTGGACTGTGAGATAAGCTTGTAGCTGAGTCTTAGCCTTAGCTGTGCCACTGCTGCGGCAGCTCCGCCATGTGCCAGGACGAGTCGGGAAAGCGCAGCTTGGCCCAAAGGGAAGTGGTCCTGGAAATGTTCATAAGCACCAGCTAAATATTGGAGCTTTGATCCTGCACAGTGGCCGTCAAGCCCGTGCATCTATTAGGTCTACTCCAGCATTGCTGCGTGTAGGACGGAAGTCACGCAGAACATGTGTTTTCTCTCGACTTTCGGTTCGAGCAGAACCGCAGGCAAGCAACTGGCGCATGCTGCTCATCGAGCGACGGCCGCCTGCACGAGCCCTTGTTCAGAGAGGATGAAGCGCTGCACAAGAGACGACACGTGCCATAAATCAGCCAGCGGCATCTCGAGGAGGCCTTGGTCTAGGGGATTCCACAGGTCATGAAACGATCTAATGATTCTAATGTCAGACCAGTGTCTCGATCGGAGCCCACCCTTGGCAGGACTGCCGACGGAACTAACTCGCAAGCTGCTATCCTTCATCAGCTTTTCGGTGCACACAATTTCGGAAGCCTCTCTTGCTTGCTCTGTCAAGAACTCCCACATGTTGCTTGCACGCTAAGAGTTGGAAGCACTTAGCTAGAACGAAGACGGCGCCCTGATGCGTGCACGAGATTGCAATTATCAATGGGACCCAGCTATCACGCAAATAGCTTGCACAAAAAACGAGCATCAGATGCTTGGTGGTAACAGACGAGTTGAGAGGCTTAAGGTTTGAAAGTGCTGGATGCAATGCTGTCACAGCTTCGTAAGCACATCTGGCTTATGTCTCGTTGGAAGCCAGTTACCGCCAAGCAGGATGTGCAATGTGCTGTGGCAGATCTACGCGAAACAGAACTCCAAATTTAATGAGGATAGCATTGTTGCACATGTCTCCGAGAAAGAAAGTTCTGTACTCCTGGTAAAAGGGTTTTCATTTGTTTTTGGCGGAGTTCTTATGGATGATTGCCCCCTTTGCCAGTGGCAGAATATTGCAATCAAGCCAAAGCAGGCAAAGCGCAAAGGCCAAAACATTCATATTTTCTCCGTGAGATCTGACTAAGGAATCCGACAATATTCCGTACGTAGCTCCGAATGTAACACAAGTCTATAAAAAACATGCGCGGCAACCAAGCGCACAAATGTTCCGTGCTTAGAACAGCGTAGGATTTGTCACAAAGGCCTGTGCAGATACAACAGCAGGCTTACCAACATAGGAGAAGCAGAAGCATGCAAGATGCACAGCCATCAAGTAGCACACCCAAGCTACAAAATTCCAGTTCATCTGTGGAATGCCTAGTCAGCATGCCGAATGACGTCTGAAGCTGCAATTCTCGAAATGTTCCTGGCCGAACCCATGAATCACAGAGGTCTCCCCATTCCACGAAGGATTTTGCAATGAGGTGGACCAAATCATTGTGGGATAAACACATTTCGCAGGCACGCTAGATCACAACAGCCAGAGAATTTCGACACAAAAGCGTGGCTGAAAGTGGGCCAAGAAGTTCGCATGCTTGATCTTACTTGCACTTGCATCACCTAAGGCGCGACGCGCGCTTGTGAACAGCAAGCAAGTCATCAGTTTGCTGTGGCCTCGGTCTCGTTCGTTGGCATGTGCACCAAGAACCTGTACATCGAAGCTGAACAAGGAACTATTACTTTCAGTGCTAGTGTTATTCTTCTTAGTAGTACTATCAGATTGTTTCTAGTATTTTAAATACTATGACTATCATCATGATTATTACTAGTGTTAGAGCTGTTTCATGGGTAGGGCTGCTCGATTTGCAGCAGCAGACGAAGTCAAGGCTTCGCTCGGGCCTTCTTCGCCGCCGCGGGGATCTCATCCTTCAATGACCTGAGGCACCTTTCTTGGCTCGCAAATCTCAGGCGCAGCAGCTTTTTGGGCAGACTTCGCACATGAGGCTTGGACGGAGTTTGTGTTTGGAATGCATCGAAAGGCAGCCAGGCCCCTTGTTGTCTTACACTGCACCTGCAGGATCTGAAGTCAGCCTCCAAGCCGTTTTCCAGATGTTCGGTGCGCAGGGTTGATGACTCTTGGATGACTTCATGCCGAGGTCTGATGTACGGGGCCAATGGCAGCTGGCATCTTCAGCGAGCATCCTTATAGGCAGCAAGAGCTTTGCTGTCCACGCTGTTTGTCGAGTCGTACCGGAGCCAAACTCAGACAGGCATAATGAGGTGGGGCATCATTTTTCTGGATTGCGCGAAATTTGCTTAACCCTGTTTACTGGATTGCAAGGAACTTTGTCGCCTTTTGAACATTCTGCTACAGTTGGCAGGTGCCCACGGAGCTGGCCTCGCTTGGGGGGCATTCATGTCG
Organism: Symbiodinium sp. clade A Y106; assembly: GCA_003297005.1. NCBI lineage: Eukaryota > Dinophyceae > Suessiales > Symbiodiniaceae > Symbiodinium > Symbiodinium sp. clade A. Next base: position 49,177 of record BGNK01001264.1, on the reverse strand, counting down.
GTAAAAGCCACAGTCGAAGACACGATCTTGTTTCGCCTTATAAGAGCATCCGTGCAGCTTGCAAGCAAGGTTTTTTGTTTGGCCTGCGGTTGGCTCGATCTTGTGACAGGCAGTAGTTTCACCAAGCTAGTAGGAACTGTTACCGGCGCGACGGTGTTTGCCAAGCAGCCTACGGTTGATGTGTTCAGGAGTAGAACCCAGAGCTTGCAACTTTGCTTTTGAAGACGACTAGCTCATTTTAAACATGAGAAAGTTGCTCGACAAGCACTCAGAAGTCTCGACAGCCCTTAGGGAAGCCGCCATGGATGATTCAGACGATGGCGAGGTTGATCCCAGCACGCCTCCGCCTCCGCCTCCTCCTCCACCTGAGGAGCGTGAGCGCCGCCCGTCCAACGGCAAGGGAACAAAGAGCCACGAAGATGCACCGGGTGTTGTAATCTTGCTGCTCATAGAAACAGGAACGGCTACCAAACATGATTTCTGAAGCAAGGTGAACGCCTTGAGAGGCAAGCTGCAGAGAAGCCATCAGCTGAGTCAACACGGCTTTGGTTCCTCCTCCAGGCGGATTCTAATTGGGCGTGGACACGGTGTTGCCAGCAGGAATGCTTGTACACATCCGAAGACAGCTTGTAGAAGGCACAGAAACCCGAATGCAGCAGGAGAAGAAGGGCAAAGCAGTGGCTGATTGGCTTAGTCATGCAGATGGACAGAAAGAGGCCCGGGGCCAAGAGGTTTGGACACAGGTCGTACACTAGAAAGTGCAGTGTTTTTCGCGCATCGACGGCCCAGGTGAACATAAAGGATAGAGCCTTTGGTTGGACTCCTGTGCACTTTGCGGCGCATCTTGGTTCCAGTCACTTGGTGAAGCTGCTGGTGGACGGAAAAGCACATCTCGACACCTCGTGCAGCGAAGGCCTGGGGCTTTCTTATTCTCAAAAGACTTGCAAGTAGCACTGTCATCCATTTACAAGTAAGCTGCCTACTGGCACGGCTGATTTGTGCGGCACAGCTTAGGCAACACGCCACTAATGTGCGCTGCTCGACAGAATAATACCAGCGCCACGAATTACCTGATTGCCAAAAAGGCAAATCTGAATTCTGTTGCTGGGCAGCAGATGGCAGAGTTAGTATTTGCCCGGTCCCGTGGCACGCAAGCTCTCCCGGCATGAAATTCATCTTTCTGCAGGTAAATAACAATGGCTGGACAGCATTGATCTGGTGTGCCATAAACGGCTGTGAAGATGTCGCGACGGCATTGCTGACATCCAGTGCAAACTATCTCAAATCCGAGCCCTGTCACTTCTCAGTAGTGCAGGTCTGTGAAAAGCTTGCAGTGGAGGGGTTTCCAGTTTAGTTGCCGTGGTTTATGGTTCAGTTGCTTGAGAAGATCTAGCATCATGGGTTAAAAGGCTTTGAGGCCTCGCAGTCGCAAGGAGAAGGCTGGTTTTGTGGGGGGCCCAACCAAGGATAACGAGGGACGAACTGCTTGCATGTGGGCAGCCCGCCATGGGCACCTATCCATGGTGGAGACTCTTCTGGCCAATGGTCTGAACTTGCTGCAAGCAGACGAAGCTGGCCTGACAGTGTACGACCATGCGCAGGAGCAGCTGGAAATGCGAAGCATGATTGCAGCCGTTCAGGAGGTGAATGAGGAGCTCCAGGCTGCAGCCAGGAATAATGACTATGATGGTGTGAAGCGAGCGATAGAAGAAGGCGCAAATCTCAACGTAGAGGATGAGGACGGTTGGACCCCTTTGATGTGGGCAGCGCTGCATCAATCCCTGGATATGGTTCAACTTGTCATCCGGCATGGAGCCAATCCCAATCTTATTGATGAGCGCGGGGAGGTTCTTCAAATGCTCAGCACCGACCACTTGGCAGTGGGCGACTCTGTCGTGGAAATAGTTGGGAGCAACGAGCGGTTGCTCGAGCACGCAAAGGCCGGAAGACCCGCCAAGCTGCTACGGCTGGTGCTAGTTTCGTAAGCTTCACTCAGCTTGGCAAAGCTACCCAATGTCAAACTGCTTAGGTTGCTGATGTCGAGTGCAGTCACGGTTTGGCTACCCAGTGGTTTGAAGTTGAAGAGCTTCGGTGCTGATCAAGCAGACAGCAGAGAGGACATAGTTGTCACGATATCGTTCCGTGAGGCGGGGCGCTGGCAAGAGATCGACGCCGAGCTTGCCATTGGGGCTTGGGCTGCCGGTCTTGCACAACTAGTAGCAACCCGCGCCGCGGCAACCGGCCGGGTGATCTAGTGCGCCTGTTTTGCTGAATGCTGGTGTGTAAGTGTGCCCAATTCCCACCCTTACGAGCAGCTTGCTTCTACCTCGTGGGAGCCCGAACACTTTGTCAAGGCTGATCGACACGCTGTCTCTGGGCCAAGGGGCTCTACGAATTTAGGTTTCGAAGGGATAGAAGATGTGACTGCATGCCAGTCGCGATAGAAAAGCCGGTTTGACTGCAGGTTAATGTCCGCGATGAGGCACGACGCACTGCACTCTTGTGGGCCGCGCGGCATGGTGCCTGCGAGGCCGTAACGACGCTTATTGGAGATTTGAAATCTGAAGGCACACAGCCAAAGGCCACGGGATTTGCAACAATAAGCTTTTGGCGAAGACAGCAACGTCGGAAAAGATAGCCTTCCGTGCTGTATCCGAGTAATTGGGGGCCGTGCCGTGCTGTGTGCAATTTTCCCTAGCCTAGGGCCGAAGCACGGAGCCTTTGTGATGTAACTCTCCAGAGAGATGCAAGAGAATGTCACTTTCCGTGCCCTAGTTGATGACAACAGGCATTAACAATAGATGATGGCTGCAATTACCAAAAGAACTCCATTTCAGGAATCTGGTCAACAAGAATGCCGATTTGGATGCCCGTGACGAGTGTCCTGGCATGACATGCTTTTTTGTTTTTTTGTCAGTTTTGCCATGTCAGCCTCGAGAAGTAATTTTCAGGCCTGTTTGGGAACTTGATCCCTCTGGGTTGTACCTCCGGGTGGGTTCCGTGCTGCACGAGGAGTGGGTGGCTTCCAGTGCATTGGGCAGCCCAGTCTGGAAACGTACAGACCCTATGCAACTTGCACTACCTCGGCAGTGACTTCACTTCCCGCACATACGTGGGTGAAACTGCACTGCACATCGCGGCGCAATACAACGACGGAGCGATGATTCAGGCACTTCTTGCCTCCAACGCAGATATCGAGGAGTTGGATGTGGACATGAGAACAGCACTGCACATGGCTGCCGCAAATGGGCAGACAATCGCTTTGCAGACACTTCTCTTTTACAAGGCAGATCCTGACAAGGTCGTGGAAGACGACTCTGGTGCAACAGCATTCCTTCTGGCTGTGATTAACCATCGCGAAGCGGTTGTCCAAGCAATGCCTCTTTCAGTACGTTTCGGCACCGGATGATTGCCATAGTTTGCACCGTTCTATCGACCAGGGGCTTTCGGTTCTGGGGAGTTTTGGTCTCCCACCCAGGCTGGCAGACATTCCAGCTCCCCCGAAGCTGCCACATTTTCACGTGACGAGCCTCTTAGCAGCACAGAGAAACCTGATAAGTGGCTCATTGACCTATCGCGAGCCTTATTCGGGCAGGCCCCGCTTCGCCGGAAAAGGCCAAGAAGACAAAGAACCTTCAGCCAGAAAGAGAACGCGATGCCACAAAGGGCTCTACCTCAGTGAGAGGAAGCCCGGGGGGCGCACGTGGAAATGTCAAGTCCTCTGCAAAGGCGGCAGCTTGTCTGAAAAGCTGGACTCTCCTGGCTTCGGTTACGCTTCTCCGAGCGCACAGGCCTCGCGTCGTCAAGCTGAGGTGGCTACCCCGACTCCAAAAAACAAGGTCGGGAGCCGAAAGAAACTGGTCAAGGACCGGTCAAGGATTTCGGCGCGTGAAGGGAACAAGTAAGCGGACTCGGATTTGCTATGATTTTTCATCACTCAGCGAAGCCGTGGCAGTCTGCATCTATGTCAGCCGTCCAGTCGACCGCTGTACGAGGACTTGCGAGAGAAGCGCGGAGAACATCCCTGCGCTTTGCTGGAGACGGCGACTGACATTCGCTCTAAACTTGTTAAGTGCCTGGGCATGTGATTAGCGCGATGTTCTCTGTGAAGGCGACATGATTGTTCCACTGCTGAGCCTGATTGACATCTAAGGAGCAACTTTCCCAGCATTACAAGGAAGGTCCTTAAGCAAACAGACTGTGAACAAAGAAGTGCTCTGGCACTTGCAGTGCTCAACCGCAGCTCCAACATCATCCAAATTCTCATTGGTGCCAAGGCAGACCTCGAAACAGTCGATGCTCAAAACAACGGTATTTTGCACTATGCTGCCATGAACAGGGATCGCGAAGTGGTGGCCCTGCTCATGGAGCTGAACGCCCGCATTGACCGAGAAAACACAGACGGTATGAAACCTTCAGATCTGTGTGAAGATGCAGACATCCTGCACATGATCGCCCGGAAGTTGGTAAGCAAGAAGCTTGCAAGCCTGCCTCCCGCGCCACCGACAACCCATCCGGCATTGGACGGGGGAAATCTACTGGAGGAGTCTGCTCGAAAACATCGGATACGTTTCGAGGGATTGCAGGTCTCTCTTTCACAGGAGAACATAACTGAGCAGTTGAAACTCTTTATCAAACAGCGGGGTGCACCAAAGGCCAACCGAATTGAAGTTGCACTTGACCCGATTACGGCACGTCCCAAAGGTCATGCATATGCAGACTTCAGTGACATGTCGTCTGCCGATCTGGTTCTGCAGGGTGATGGTAAGCCCATTAATGGGCAACCAATTCGAGTTTTCTTTGAGATCCCGCTCCATCTGAGCCATCGCACTGATCGCTGAGCGTCCTAAAAAGAGTGTGTCCACATCAATGGCTCTGGAGATGTCTGGCAGACGTATCGTCAGGGATGTATAGTTTCATCCAGCCCCCCGCTGCAAGCCAAAAGGTTGGAAGTGTCATCATTGTCGGAGCCTCGGAGAGATGCCAAGAAGGCAGCTGAACAGCGAAGGGATCTAGAATTTGTGATATCTGCTTTGGGGGTCTCAGGAGCTGATGCCTCACATGCAGATCCTGCACCAGCAGCTTTGCCGTGTTCAACCGGGTGCTAACCTTGGCATCAGTCCCATCGCGAGGAAGGGAGCGTTACATCTCCACTCACTCGTGTAAACATGAGCAATTCAACTTCCCGGAAGTCTTGCCATGCTGCTGGTTTCAGACACTTCAAGCAGTTTGATTCCGCCCAAAATCTCTCGCTTCTTGTGTGAAATGCTTTAGTTGACTTCCCGCACTTCACATCTCGAGCGAGCCAGCCATGAGGTGAAACGATGGCATGGGATGCAACGCCAATGTATGCGCACGGGGCTGAGCTGCATGCTTGTACGGAGCTCAATGATGCTCAATGGATGAGAAGGGCTACCTGAAAACAAAAATGCGTAGTGTTGGAGCCCACTGTTGCGTCTTGCTCGCGCTACCGATCTTTGTCAGGTATGGGGGCCTGTCAACTTTATTCGGGTACGCAGCCTACGCTTGAGCACTAAGTACAGGAAGCTTGTCGTTTGTCATGGGCACAACTGAGCATATGCGCATTGCTAAGGTTGCACCATGCTTGCCTCATAGGCATGGCGCTCAAGTTTTGCCCGTGTTGGCGGAAGTGGAATGCAGCCTCACTGCCACGGTTGTTGTAGTTGTTGCGTTGGCCCATGCCGACTCAAGCCCCTTCGTGTATCTCCGACTGGATTTTCGCTCCAAAAGATCCTGGCCCACTCGAGTCGATGAAGTGGCTGGCTTTAGGACTAGATGGGAGTCGGCTACTTTACGTCCTCAAGGTTCAGAATCTCCAGAATTTATCGCTGTTCGGCCCGTCGCTTCCTTGGCAGCACACAAGTGGCCAAGTTGATGGCTTGTCCACCCAAATTATCGAGACTCACTCATCAGGTGGGGCCCCTGCTCCTTTCCTGAACCCCCCCGCCCCCGCACCAGAATCAAGCCTCAGTTCCTCTGCCGGTCGGCGCAGTGGCAATGATGGGTAGAGGGTAAGCGGGAGGAGTTGGAGGGGCCCTTTACTCCCTTAAGGTGCCTTATGAGCTTCTCCCGGCCGTCTCAGAGCAACTTCGGAAGAGGTCTGACATGTGCAGGTAGCAGGATGTGGACTTCAAGCATTGGGGATTTGTGTTGACTGTGGTCAGAGCTGCGCCCCGGTCCCGGAAATATCGAGTTCTGGTGCATAACACCAGTTCATTCTCCGAATTTATGCCCTTGCGAGCTGCCAGCGCGCAAACAAGCTGCTGCAGATCCGCAAGATATGCCCACAGAGTGCTGTACTCGAGATATTCTCTCTTCACATTACATGTCACTGTCAGGACTGCCAACTTCTCCGCAAGCTACCAGGCGGCTTCCTTAGGGGCTGGGGCCCTTTTTCCTAAACTCTCCCGAGTTGCGAGAGTCCAAACCCAGAAAATAAGACATTACGGGCCCCATATTTACAGCATTGCTGTTTTTCATGTTTTTCGTTTGTTTGAGATTTTAACCAACATCAGACGTGCACACGATGTTGTTATCTTCATGTGCATNCAAAAGACCTAGGTCCGAGGTCATCGGAGACTTTGTGCATTTAGAAAAGTCGATATCTTAGATTACAGCTTACAAAGATAAACTATTGATGATTGAGACAGCATCGTATGACAAGAAGAACTTGCATTATCATACATTCGACGGATGCGAGTTCACAACACAATCACTGCCTGAGCCATGCCAAGTGGACAGTTTTACGTCGCATATTATGTGGTAGCATGTGCGAGGACATATGGTCG
>BGNK01001264.1:564-40663 GCA_003297005.1 Symbiodinium sp. clade A Y106 | reverse complement strand
AACTGAATGTAGCAAAGACATATATGTACATATATGTATATATGTACATATGCACATGGATCCGGTAACACGATCCAATTGGTCGCCTGCATGTATATAGCTGGAGACGATGGGAACTGCTTGAGCAGCCTGCCTGTATGATGCCAGACTCAACTTGTCATGTGCTACAGATATGCTGGATGTCTATATCCAAAATCATATGCTACCATGTACATGATCGGGTCTGCAAAAAGGGCGATTCTTTATGTTGATATGCGAGAATTATATGGGTTGACCGGTCTTATGCATCATTCAAGGGTGGAGACATGCACGGCTTCGTAGACGAATTGTATCACATTTATCTGCAAGAACATACTATAGGACATAAAGAACAGCCACAAGATTGAAGTGGCATTGATTTATCGGATAGTCTTCATGAGATCTCCACAATGAAAGGTAGTTACAAGCACATCCCATGCTGATTGGGAGAGGACTTCCCATATCAGGCATCAAGAGCAAGAGGGTTACATAAGCTTGAAAAATCAATATTATGCAAACCATNAAAGGTAGTTACAAGCACATCCCATGCTGATTGGGAGAGGACTTCCCATATCAGGCATCAAGAGCAAGAGGGTTACATAAGCTTGAAAAATCAATATTATGCAAACCATGACGATTGTAGTTTTTTGTAATAAAAACTCATAGAAAACAGCGTTTTAACTGAAAAATATGGGGCCCGTAATGTCTTGCACTCTCCAAACCCTAAACATGTTGGCGCCGTGGTGACTTCCCTGTGAATCCGTGCCTGCCCAGTGTGAGCGTGCAAGTCGACACCAAAACATTTGGGTATATGGAGAGGCGTCTGCAAGGGTGTCGCAGATGTAATGGTGGAGATCCTGTGGACTATGTGGAGCCTTCTGCGAGTGTGAGCGTCGAAAACATTTGGGGTTCGTGTTCTGATCTGCTGCTTTTTTTTGTGAGCTGCTCTAGTTCATTATCGTCTCAGACATGTGGTGAAGCCTTGCCTTGCATTCTGCGAGTGCCAGACTCGCAACCCACATGCAGGAGGCCAGAAGCTCCAAACCCTAATGCCTCGCCTGGATTGTCCGAGTGGGAGCGCCGAAACACGAGCCTCCTAGTTTAGGGTCATTCCGATGCTCCCTGTTAGAGATGTCTCACTCAGCAGACTCCGAACCATATGCCTCGCCTGGATTGTCCGAGTGTGAGCGCCGAAACACGGGGCTTCTGATTTCCAGCCTGACCAGTCAAAGCACTTCGAACCCGAGACCTCGCCTGGCAAGTCCGAGTTGCGAGAGCGTAAACATGAGGCTTCTCTTAAGTGCTAAGCCTTGCGCTGCTTCTCTCCGAAGAGTATAAGAGAGGGCCCCGAAAGATACAGTCATCAAGTGCAGGTCCTCCTTGGGCTCGGAGCTGGGCGCCTGGTGGTCATCAGACGTCTTGGCCTGCATCTTACATAGGGACGTATGATACAGGCTCTGTTGTGAGTAGTTAGAATAGAAGTCAAGTCCCCGCGGAGCTGTCATTGGCGTGCCATGTGGGTGACAAAAGTACCACTGCTGCTACTACTACTACTGCGAAACGAAGCGCGCTCTTTGGGACCAAGATTTTGCCCATCTTGGTCAATCTTGCAAATTTTGCCAATCTTGGGGGCATCGCCACTGGGCCAAGATTTTGCTAATGTTTTCATTAGTCCTTGCCGGTTTGGGGGGCAAGATTGCACGCAAGGCTCCTCATTTTGCAATCTTGCAATCTTGCTAGTGTGCACGATGGGGAGGAGGGGCGAATCTTGAAATCCTGCAATCTTGCACCACTTGGACCACTTGCCCCACTTGAACCACTTGCGGCACTTGAATCACTTCCGCCCCTTGCATCATTTCACGAAGACAAAATGGTGCAAGTGGCCCAAATGGCTCAAGTGGCTCCAGCGGTACAAGTGGTACAAGTACTACTACTACTACTGCTACTGCTATTGCTACTGCTATGTTATCATTATTACCACAACCACTACTACTACTACTACGACTAACTACTACTACTACGACTACTACTACTACTGCTACTACTACTACTACTACTACTACTACGACTGCTGCTACTACGACTGCGGCTACGGTTAGGACCACGACTACGACAACGAGCAAGACCACGATGACGACGACGACTATTACTACAATTGCTATGGATATTGATACTAGTACTAGTACGATTACGAGTACACATACCAGCGCAATGCAGTTTTCAGACTCTTCGTGATGCGTGGCGGTGGTGGTGCAGCAGTATCAGTAGTAGTGGGTACCAGAAGTCGTCGGGAACTGCCAAGGGTCGGAAGGCAACTGGACGCCAGCTTTGCAGGCGAACCTCACAGCCTTGAACCTCACCCTGCTCACTGCGCTGGAATGCTTGGAGATACCGTAGCGCTCTCAGACGGCTGTGTACTGTAGTCGTTGCATAGCTTGCCGCCGTTTGCTTCTGAACTGCAGAGCTTTCAAAGTCGTCTTAATCCACTCTGCCGCGTTCAGTTCTCCGACTCTCGCTGGCCTAGTGACCCAGTGGCATTTGTCAGCATCCGAGAGGGAAGATTCATTTCGAGGTGGTGCCATCAACCTAGTTTGTTGTTGTTGTTGACAATGTGCTGTGTTTTGACCATATTCGGCGGGGCTGCAAGTGGGGCGCGCCAGCTGGAACATTCTAGGGATGCCTGTCATTTCTGGAGCCTTTTGGGACAACATGCTGAAGGAAATCCTTCAACTCTTCCAATGAAGAGAGGAAGGAGAGAGAGGGAGGGAGAGAGAGCTCCAACAGACGGGCTGCTCCCGCGGGGCATGCCCTCGCAAGCCTGGTGAGAGAAAGAGAGAGAGAGAGATCAGAGCCGGGCACTGCCTCATCGTTGGTTTTCACACAGAGACTGCGAGACCGGAGCGCCTGCGGGTGCGGGGGGCGTGTGAGCGCTCCTTTGGCCGAGTGCAAGCAAGAGAGCGATGACCGAGTTGACCAGTGAGAGCCTTCGTGCGGAGTTGTGGGGGGTCCGCTCCTCTTATCTGTGTGTAAGAACAGAGCTACGTGATGCCTCAAATTCCGAAGCCAGCCATCGAATGGATGGGCCGGGCCCTGCGCACGCAGTCGGGACAGCTGACTGTTCAGAAGTTATTTCCGTTCGCTCGAGACCTATGTCAGGAGTTAGTCGCGCGAAAGTGCCGAGCTATGTAGGGACCCAGTTGAATGAGGGAAGCCACCACCTGCCGGCAGAATTCTGCGCAGCATCCAGCTATCAGGGCTTTGTTACAGTAGCCAGGCTCGGGCCTCGACATGTCAGGGAAGCCCAACAGCAGGTGCGCCTGTACATGTGCGGCGCGGATCTTCGCGGACCCCCGGGCCAGCGGGCAACAGAGAAAAACCGAAAGGAGCGGGAGGTTTTCCCCAACACGTTAGCAACCGGGTATCAAACTCCGTATGATTTTTCGCAGTGCAATGTGTTGGCTGTTCTGTTCGTCAAGCTTGGCCAAACCTGTTACAGTCAATTGCGAAGTGAAACGAACCATACAAACGGAACGAACAAGTGAGAGAAGTGCGTGATGGGAGTGAAGCGAACGACCAACCACCCCTCTCACACATCAGTTCACCTATACCTTTCCTACAGCGCCCTTCTTACTGTAATTGTCTGGCCGAGGTCTGGACAAACTTGCGAGCGTTGGTCAAAAGAAGTGCGACGTTGTTGCGAGATATTCTCCCTGTAGCGCTGGGAAGCCTTGTTTCTGTGCACTGCTTGCTTAAGCAGGATGCACCACAGTCGCGCCCGGGCGATGCCGCAGAGGCGAGTGTCTCCTTTTGTGGCTTGTACAGTGACATGAGTTGCAGAAGCACAGAACTCTTATTTTGCACGAACAAGGAGCATTAGCTACACAACTGGAAACCACATAAACACATGCACCGTTTCCAGCTGCAGATGGACAAGCTTGCAAACGTTCCACCCCATGGGGCCATGACCGTGCTTGAATGCCTGCTAGAGACCCAAACCCGTAACGGCCAGGCGCAGAACCTGTCGTTTTGCTCTGAACACATGCCGGGCGGGTTAGGCATGAAGCCATAAAAACAAAAGTTTGATTCACGAATTCAAGAAGCACCTCGTAACAGCGGCAATACTTGGGAGCAACCGAGGCATAAGCTGCAAGTTTTAAGTTGCAGCACTGCCGGGTGGTTGAGATCAGCACCGAATGCCAGGTTGCAGGTGGTTGCTGATCAGTAAATAAAAAGCTCTTGTTTGTTCGAAAATGGTACTGAAGCGAGACTGTGAATTCTATGTTTATACACATGGTCGTATGTGTGCAAGTGAGGTTCCATTCAAGAGCTGAAGATACTCGCAAAGGTTCGACCATGTAGTATAAAGGTATGCGCTGTTTGGCCTGATACTTCGTGGCGTTAATTCTAGTCGTAGGCGTGAGCCTGTTTGTTGGCATGAAGATTATCATGTATAGTATGCGTCAGGTGTGTAGCAGTCTTGCGTACAGAAGCCAGAGCGAGACACATGCGTATCAGGAGTGGCGCGGTGTTGAAGAAATTTCATAAACAAGATTCAATGCGGTTTTTTTTTACGAATGAACTTACACACCTGTTTACATGTGTAGACTCACATCACACATCAATCCTCATGCCCTCCTATGCAAGTATGCACACCTGATGTCTGAACACAAATCACATTGGACGTGCAATCACATCTGCTGGAGATACTCGGCCATATGTATTGCTGCATGTGGCAGGTACCGCAAGAAGCAATGGGTTCAGACCCTAGCTGCTCCTAGAGCACCCACGTCTGCATTGCACCATCCATGTTCGCCTGCCGAATGTGCCACTCTGAACACCGTCTACACACGTGGTGTCTGACCTGGCGTTGCAGAATCGCCAAGGTGTAACCCTGGGGCCTCGACTCCCAGCAATGAATGCACAGAACCCGCAGCCATAGACCGAGTGCAGCTTGATATAGCAAAGAAGACAAAGAGTCGAAACCACAAGCTCCTGGTGGAATTTATTTCGCAACGCATGCGTACTTGGGCACGTCAGCTTTATGCTCGATGATGCTACGGCTAGCTTTCTATAGATCTGTGCCATCTCCAGCTTTCAAAAATTTGAGCTGCTCCGAAGATGACGAGAGCATTGCATATTCCGAATATCGTCGATATTACCGTAGTCGAGAACTGAAGCATTAGATTTTCAGATTTCGTGAGCTTTACTAAGGAAGGCAATTTTTTTTGGCATGGATTTTGGGTGAGCTATGCTTAAAAATAAAAATCTTAATGATTACCGAATTGACAACGTCTGATAGACAAATAATTCCGTCTTGGTTCAAGAAGATGCGTACTCATAATTCTGGATCGTCAGGAGGGGGAGGATATCATAGGGCTTGGGGTAATCGAAATCATCAGAAAAATTAAATTATTAGATCATTTTTGAAATCATATTCGGATTGATAATATATAGAATTCTAGAAAATAGAAATCGGTCAACGCAAATTTATGTTAGTGTCGGAGCCATCAAGAATAATATTGATAGTAATAATTTATATACGGAATATCGGTCGTATCTATATAAAAGGTATTTGGAGTGACGGCATAGGAGTCTTATTAATGTCGGAGCTTATAATAATAATAGCCCATTTCAACGATTCTGATGGTTGGAAATTCAAAAAATCTAAGGGTTTTCAGGGAATTTCGAGATCATCTGTGGCCTGATAAAAATGATATATTTTATAAGCAGAATTTGATAATAGAAATTCAAAACGATTTTTTTTTTTAGAGATACCGAAATTACGCAAATTTACGAAAATCGTTGAATTTGTAGGTTAATACTCTTTCTTTTAGTAGTCATCTCTGAAAAGTTGTTTTTGTTCTGTGTTTCTGGTTATCGGAGTAGTTGAAATGGATTATTGTTTCTGGTGTTATTGGTTCTGATATTGATATAAATATATGAAGGTCGATATACTGTTAATATTGGTTTTTCTAGTTCATCTTGAATTCGAAATAATTTTCGTATCGGAGCGACGAATATTTCGTATATATGGGAGGGGTGAGAGGGGTGATATACCATTTAAATTGATTTTTCTAGCCTATCTTGCACTCGAAAAATTCTTCGTATCGGAGTTTTTGTTATTATATCTTGCACTCGAAGTATTCTTCATATCGAGGTGGCGGATATTTCGTGTATGCGTAAGACGTGAGAGTGGTGATATGTCGTTTGCATGTTGTTGCTGGTGATGCTTTGTTATTGGTTGCTGTTGCTGTTATGGTTGCTGCTGTTATTGTTATTACTCTTAGTATGAATATAAGAAGGTAGGATATAGAAAAAAAAAATATATATTCGATTTTGGCCGAAGTATGTAAAGAAAAGGGAGCTAAATTCTTCGGGCGATCTCCTAGGCGTCGTAATATAGATTTTGGACGCGAAGGAAAAAATTTTCAATTATCAATTAGATTATGCGGATGTCTAATCATATGCGTGCTCGTTTTATCAATTCGCTCATCGTGCGGGTTTGCCCTCTATTATGACTTCCTCTCCAAGATTCGATGGTTCAAATACGCCATCTAGACTTGAATATGATTCAGATATTTCAGGAATCCCAGAAGCATGATGCAAGTTCTGGAAGTAGCAAAACAAACAACTATATCTATAAATGAGATGTCAAGATCTTCGCTCACCAGCAAACGAACAGCATGTTTCGGTAGCATATCAACACCCATAACCAGAGCAGCAATAACAGTCGACTGAGGTCTTCACGGAAGTTTGGTCATATGCTATTACGAGTATTATGGAGGGAGCAGCTACTCAGGCACCCATTCATGCGATTCGTTTGATGAATTAGTCAAACCTCCAAATTATCGGATGCAATCGTATAGAGCATTGAGAAAGCATCCCTGTTGTTTATGAGAGATGTGACGAAATATATTCGAAGTGCTAAAGTGTTTGACGAAGCCAAGGAGAAGTATAAAATCATGACCGATAATACTCATAGAAAGACGTACCCGCCAGGCACACGCCCGTTCGTCTACGACCTATGGGGAGTGGGATGAGTGATGGTCGAAATCCATAGAGGGGGAATAGAATATTATAATAACTATTTCCATATATATCCTAGGGATACGAATTATATATCATAGCATGACATGCCATATCAAAAATATTGAGTTACGCTCCAAGCCCATCGTGATGCCATTATTATATTTTCTATAAAAGATGTCTTAAAGACCAAGTACCTCGCGGCGATAGAAGAGGTAATTGATAAAGATACGGATATCAGAAATTTTGCATTTGATTCCCCTGATCGTCTCTATTTGACGATGAATTGGTCAGTCAGAAGATAGATGAGAAATTCAATCAATATCTGAAGAAGATTATTGACGATATCAATAAGACCGAAGAGAAGAAGGATAAAATCAAACAACGAGAGGAGAAAGAGAAGAAGAAATTCTCGTAGCCGACCAGAAAATATCTTCAAGAATCTTATGAACCATTTTATATCCGAGGAAGTCATCAGTGCCAGGAGGATAAACCAATAGATGATGGAACAGGTAAGAGGTGCCCATTATGGAGAATAATGAACCAGGATTTGATGGATAAGGGATAATCTCCAAAATATTCAATTTTCCGTGGTGGAAAAGATAAAAGACAGGGCACAGAAAATTTCAAGAAGAGACCATATTAAAAAACGGCGAATCCCCGGGGGCAGCTTCGGGGAACCCCAACCAGCATGGGGACAACAATATTGACACGGACCGTCAGCCTTTACCAATAAGGCCAATATATAGGAAACCAACATCAGTAGGACAACCGCAGCATGAAAGGCACATCGAAGAACAAAGGAGGGGAAGAAAGATAAATAATTAAAAGAACAAGACAAGAAAAGAAATGAAGGGAAGAAAGATAAGGAAGGAGGAATCAAATGCAAACAGCATGGAGACAGAAGAAGAGGAAATCGAGGCAGCAACACAACCTCGGAGCACAGGCATACGAGACTTCTCTTGAGGATAATGAGAGGGGCTAGCATGGCAGATTAGAAGGGGATCATTGATTTCGTTCGTATTCGTGAGCAAATTTATATCATAATCAGTATAATCCATTCAATATATGTTGGAGATAGGGAGATCATCTAGATTCTACTAGATATCAGAAGAAACATATTTTTTTGCCACAAATCCCTTCCAAGAATCGTTTATATAATTCGTGACCAATGAATGAGGTAATCGATTGAAATAGCGATAATATCGTAGGGATGAGGCATATTCCAAACCAGCTATCACGATTCGTTTCAGAATATCACTAGTGCGCAATCATCTATCGCCTGAGGCAGAGTAGATGATCAGGAATATAAAAAATTAGTAGGCATGCTTTGGAGACGAAAATTCAATATAGAAAGGTCCATACCGAGATTTTGGAGAGTAGCGTGTATGAAGAGTTCCCCGAATTCATAGCGTACAAAGAAAAGAGATAGACAATGCGGTGAAATCGTAGTGAGCTTATGTTCTCTAATCGTGATGACCCTTATCTACCTTGAGAATTATAGAAAGCTTAAAAGTATAGACGCCTAATTATTTAATCAAAATGCAAATCTCTCAAACTAATAAAAAAAAATCGTATCGGCCCGTCCATGCCTTGTCGGACTAGACTCTTGCTCGTAAATATATAAATATCTTTCGTATCGATTAACCGATATTTCGTATATAAAGAGTAAGAAAGTGATATATTATTTATATTTATTCTTATAGCATATCCTACACTCGAAGTACCTTTCGCAATGAATTTGCCGATATTTCGTGCGAGAACAAGATAATTTAGAGTAGGGAAGGGGAGAAAAGAAGATTAGTTATTTAGAAATGAACGGTAGAGAGAAACCCTAGGGTAGTTAAAATATCAAAGAACTACGCGCTTTAAGAACTAAGAAATACGACTAACGCAGAAGCAATGAAAGATCAACGAGGCTAGCTTTCGTGACAATATAACACACGTGCATTATTTTCTTTTTCACAACAAAGCAACACATACCTCTTGAAGGTTCTAGAGAACTCATCCACTTATTTACTATCCATAGTGTATTCATATAGGGTCATCATCCACCTAATTTCTTTTAGATAATCTATATGAATTATACAGATATCCTTATTTCTCTGAAGATAAAACTACCTATCTTATATCTATATAGATTAATCAGAAATGAAACCTTTTGTATATATATATAGCCTCCCTTAAGCTATGTTTTGGGTAATTCGCTCAGATAACTCCCATAATTCCTTGCAAATAATTTTCTCCCGCCAACATCGAATGTACACACACGCACACGTACAAACAAAACCCACGCCACAGAAACAAGACAGAGAGACAACCAGATAGACGTGCAGTGCTTCGGCTGTGGCTGCGACATCCTCGGATGCCGTTTTGCGAACCAAAATTCACGCTGCGAATCTTTACATATCCTGCTCTAGTTGCCACGACAAGCCTTTCCGGGAGCAGCTTCCGGCATCCTGTCGGAGCTAGAGCTTGCACCCGAAGGTTTGGGGCGGCTCAGGGCGGCGCCTTATCTTGTGCCAGCATCCCGACTCGTGTGCTCAGTTTCGGCCGTTGTCGCCGTACACTGGCGCTCAGGATCTTGGCACTGCGACACTTTTCTTGCTGCTAAAATGGTGGGTAACTACTCTGGCACTAGGTGCCATCGGCTGGATGAATAACGACAAAGCAGACTCGGTGTCGCTTGAAAGTCAAGTCGATTCTCGCGTGGCCCTGGCTTCTGTTATAACGGTTCTGAGTGTCACAGAAAAACATCAGGTGCGGAGCGCCAGGGCTTGACGCAGAGACTCAAAAACAGGCTCAAGCTTGCGGAAAGAGCTTACTTTGGAGTGATAAGACACTCGGCTCAAATCTCTCTCCTGCCGCACTTCGTGCACTTGGAGAACTTGAACATACACTTTCCACCATCTTTGTTGCAAGTGCTGGTGCCACCGGGGTTGGCGATGGCTCCAGCACCCTTGATCAGCTTGCCTTCGGCGGCTTGGCAGTAGTTGCACTTGCCATACTTCCAGTGATGCATGCCATTCGGTGACTTGGAGCAGGTACCGGAAGAAGACTCCATGGCACTAGACGGCGCGAGCTTGTAGGTGCTCACTTCGCCAGAGGCACGACTTGCACCCAAGTCCTTCGTTTACGAGCAGTTTCAGTGCTCCGTCAAAACATATGCCTTCCCTTGCGGATCCATGCGTGTGCGGGCATGCAGGTCCTTCTCCATGTTCTCTGGGACGGCAGCAGCTCCATGGATCGTAGCCTGTGTCTTCAGCACGGCGTCGCACTTCAGGCAATGTGCCCTGTCGTTCATCCACTGTGGGACTGACTTATACCCACCTGAGCTGCACAGCTGGGCTCAAACAACCACCAAATGAAGGCACGAGTGGCGCAGCTGGAAATCAATGCGCATGCGACTGAGGCTGAAGCATACATGGCACACAACACGTGTGCGCTCATTTCGCTGCCCGCCTGTGGGTGCCTGAGGAAGCGACCAGCAATGCCATCCAAAGCAAGGCAGCACCAAAAGACGTAAGAAGCTCGCTTTCTCCTTGGAAGAAGTTCGCTCCACATCCTCCTGCACCGTGAGTTTCGAGCACGCTTGGACATAGAAAGGAGCAAACTGCAGCGATTGATTGTCCCTAGGCCCTAGGCCAGCCTTGCTGTTAGACTGGAGGAGGGTGGCAGCCACAGTTCCAAGCGGGCTCTGAGGCCTGGGACCTAGCAGTACCCAAAGGACAGCTTCTTTCCACCGGACGTAGATCCCAGTGCTAAGTTTGGCGCTGCTTTGAGGAGAAACTTTGGGCGATGACTTGGCCTGCACGACCATTTCCCCGCCATTTCTCTGTTGTTGCGCTGTGTCAGTCAGAAGAAGAAGTCTCCGCACCGTTGTAATACTCACGGGAGATTTGTGAGATGCATCTCGTGAAACATCTCAGCTTCACAAACATGGGGGTGCAGCTGCAGAGCTGAGATTTTGGAACTAATAGGCTCATGTACTGTGCAAGACTTTTGGTCGGACCACTGTGTTGGGCTCAAGTGTGTCACTCTGGGGGTTCCTTTTGGGTCACCTGTATTCCTGCATAGCTCTAGGGCAGGCATTCGGGCATGTGGTGCAGGGCTGCAGTTCGGTGGCAACATACCGCAGAAACTCACGTGTATCACGAGTGAGAACCTAGGACTAAACTCGAAATTGTAGCCTGGCCTCGGATGATCTCTGGTGGGTCACGCTTGCTTCATGGCTCGGTCTCCGCACATCCTCCAGGAGCACAGAAAGAAAACAGCAGCACCGAAAACAGATGCAGGCCCCACAGGACTTGATAGAATCTCCACTCACAGCTGTCGCTGTCCTAGCTGCTGGTCTTTGCCATTCATGTTTCTTGAGATGCGCTTCTACTTGCGGTCCTTGCCCCCCATTTCAGGTCGGCCACACTTCCTTAGCCCGGTTCCCATTCTGCTCGCGAGGCTTTGGAGTCCTCTGACAAAGGTACAGCCTCTTTGGGCCGACAGGAGGCATGGCCAACAATAACAATCCAGCTAAAGGCGTTTATGCTACGAAGGTGGGACGACCAACCAACACACCACTGATGTGCCGACCAGCATCGTGCACTTGGCAAACTTGAACATGCATTTGCCACCCCGGTCGCACTCTGCTGCGCCACCTGGATTCGCCATGACGCCTGCGGCAGGACAGGAAAATCACTACACCGGACTCAGATTACTCATGCAGGTAGCCTTTTTTTCGCGCATGCCAGTAGTAAAACTCTAAATCAGGATCTTGAGCCCTTGGCGCAGTATGCTCCTTGCGAAAACATCTGTACTGCTACGTGCGCGGGGTGCCTGGTCCCTTTGCCAGCTTGCCTTCAGCCATCTGGCAAAAGTTGCCTAGGCGGTGGCATGCATGCATGCATGGATGCATGCCTGCTGTCCTTCCCAGACTCCTTAATTGAGAAACGGATAGAGGTCGAGTGTTCAGATAGCGATTGATGCCTACAGGCCGAACATGCCGAGGTGCATTTCCCATATTTCCAGTGGTGGGCTCCGTCCGGCGACATCGAACATGATCCAGAGCTGGACTCCACAGCACTGGCCGGGCCATGCTTAAACCTCGGACATTAGGGCCGAACTCGATAGCTACCCATCAAGTGCTTTTAAAGTGGTTGTCGGCCCAAAGAAGCTTACAGTAATGCAGTTGGCAGCTTGCATGCTCGAAAGGAAAGGCACCGCGAGTGGCCCAACTATCTGCCAAACTTGGACCAAGGAGCGTGCTCACCTCTCCTCGCGAAAACAAGAATGATGCTCACGCAACGAAAAAATGATATGGCCCGGGGACCATGCCAAGGGTACAGGCGGTTGGTGCAGGCCACCTCCCTTTTCCGCAGCCCATCCGTACAAAGACTTATTTACGATTTTGTCTGCTCGTGTCAACTCGCAGAGTTGTGTCGGTTGGGTTACTCTGGCCGGCACGCTCACCTCGCCCCATGTGAAACACAAACGAAGCAGACCAAACACTCCTGTACCTAACAGCGAACCATTCGCGACCCATCACAACTCTTGCAGAAGTCCTGGTTCTCTTCTACCCTCGCCGTTGGCATCGGCGCCGAACACCTCCCGCTTGGTCTCGTGGCAGGAACCTCTCGCCACGAAGCATAGGAACAGCTCGACAATTACACGTATAGACATCCTTGCGTGTCTGGCAACGCGCACACACACTCACACGCAGTGTCACCGCGTGGTTGCACAACCAAAAGAGTCATGACCCACCTCGAGTGCGAAGCACTGCCTGACATATCAGGATTTTGCGCGCCCGTGGCCATTTCATGGGCTTGCGAAGCTGCATTTCTGTGGGTTCTGCGAGCTCTCCTCCTCTTGTTAACTAGCTGGCTGTACTCTTTTGTGCGGTCCAAGGCTGTCTCACATCGCAGACTGGCCACGACTACACCACGCACAGTATAGCCGTATAGCCTACACTAAATCCCATATGGCGGTCACTCAAGACCTAGCCAAGCGAGCCGTTCCAGCCTTGGGACGAAAAAAAATGTCTAAGTGGCAGCTTACTCCTGCCAAGATAAGTGCCACATAACACCGACTGGAAATGTTTCCCTCGCTAAACTTTTGGAAGAGACACGCATGAATGGCAAATGTTGACAGGAGTCTCTTGAAATTGAAGCATGCTCGTGAGACTTCAAAGTTCAGAAGCTGGTCGCGTGGACCCAGAGATATCATCGGAAACACCGGGCGGATGCCGGTAGATCGTGTGGCTGTGCAGGGCTCGGAAGAACCTGAAGGTTCATGCCTCCCATTCGTGCTTGCTTTCTTCTGCTGCGCGTCGCAGGGCCACGTCCAAACAATATCTACACGAGCATCTGGGTCCCGGGAAGATGCTGCTTGCTTCCTAGAAAAGCTCGACCAATGCATTGACCTCGACCAACTGGTCTGGTCCAATTCCGCCAAAGATGTGAAATGTGGAATCTTCGCTTGGCAACTCCAGCACACAATTATTCAAAGTGAAATGGCCATAGGCCGTGCGCATCTCCTCGTTTGAAACTGAGAACCCAAACCGGCATGGCAAACAACCTTGGTCTTTGGGCTGGGTGTCGCACTTCAGGTGGAACATACCTGTTCCATCAGACTTCTTGAAGTTGGCATCGGGATTTGCCGTACCCCAGTTTTTGGGGAAGGCGCCGATGAGAAAGCGAAGGGCCTGTACACGGATGGAGCAATTCAAATCCCGGTGAGATGACATGCTTATCGTTGTCCTGAGCTTGCGAGAGTCTACATACCACTTGATCAGGTAGGACCCCGGTCTCCCCATAGGATGGACATGGATGCTCTGTGGCTCCTCGTGGTCTGTGCTGGGTATCCCAAGAAGCTGCGCAACCTCACAAATGTAGGCCGCGTACTCGGGCATAAGGAGGATCTGGCTCGTTTGCAGGTAGTAGATGCAATTGATCCATTCCTCCACGGTGTACTCTTGAAAGGGAAGTACGCCTGGGGGAAGCGTGCCTCGCCGCTGACCCCGGTGAACGGAGGAGCTTCTGGATCTAACGTTGACCGAACCTCTGGGGCATTCGGTGACTTCGCCGCGGGCAGCTTCTCCTCAAGTTATGAACTTGCCAGATGTTCATGCTGCGCAGATGGCAGGCAAGAAGAGGGCAAGTCTCGCTAGATCATCAACAAGTGCCAACATCGCTAGAAACCACACAACCCAATACCAGGTATAAGGCACCCAGACACCGCACCCGAAACGTTCAAGTCCGAGGTGGAAACCCAAACAAACCTCAACTAAAACAAACAGCCAACATCAAAGCCCTCAAGGTTTGGCTTCCTCCTCAAGTTCGGTCTCGGCATGGTCCGGGCAGCCTAGCCTGGGCGGCAAAGAAGAGCTGCGACGGCCTGGCGTTTCCTCTTCATCTTCAAAATCGATGAAGGTATGCACCACCTTGGTCGGCATGATGCGTGAAGTAGTGCCGGCACACGTTCCCTTGACGAGGCTTGAGCCACATGGCCAGAAATAGCCCGTTGAGACGCAGCATTCTGAGGTCAAGGCTGGCATGGACGGGTCAGGCTTCGCACGATTCGATTTCATGCAATTGAACACTCTTATGTGAGCTGACACAGGCCATGCCTCGCACATGCTGGAGATGCAGTCTCGAAGATGGTTTATCTCTCAGACATGGCTATGATCTCACTCGGCAGCATGCCGTGGCATGATGCAAACTTTTGCAAACGGTGGGGCTTCTTTCCAAGTTAAGTAACCCCTCTATGCTGGGCATTGCTTTCGCATCCGAAGCCGACATCGATCTCTTCATGGCAGGCAGACAGGCTCCCGGCCTGGCATTTCAAGCAGTGGGCTTTGTCGTTTAGCCTGGGCGTGCCAGACTGTATAGGCCAACATGCTTTAGCCCTGTAGCCCTGTAGCCTTGATTTCATTGCAGCTCAATTCGCACGGGCTCCGAGGATGATCGCTGCTCTCGACATTGGCAACTGAGCTCCGGATCCATTGCGGGATGCACTTGTAGCCGCATTTGTCGCATTCCATCTTGATGCGATCTTCAGCGGTAGCCATGCTTTATCACGGTGAAACGCCGCGATTTAGCTCGCCGCTGCAAAGGCAGCACTAGATGCCGTGAGCCAGGTCTTGCAGCAGCGTGCACGCCTCGGTAACTGGACATGTGCCGATCTGTTGCCAGGGCTTCTGGAGTGCATACCTCCCTCGATCGGCCATAACCCGCTTGCATGACACCTCTTGGTACGCCATTTCGAGCCTCACTGCTATTCTCTCCGTCGACACCTGGCTGCCGCTATGTCTGGAACGCAGAAGATGAGCATTATCATTACGAGCTGCATGTCCATGACCTGGAACCCACGGTCCTCCATTTGTTTCTCCCTCGTGGAAGCAGTACATAGAGGATCATTTGTAGATCCACAATGCTTGCGACCTGGTTCCGTCCCACCAGCCTTTGACAGACCCTGCGCACTTAGGGATCATATCAAGCAGGTCTTGCCAAGGTCTTGACGGACGGCGGCAGGGCCCAGCTGAGGTGCAAAGATCAGATTCTCCGACCAGCCGAGAGGACACTTAAGGCCCTGCTGCCGGCAGCTCTACATCGTGCAGGCAAGTGCTCGCTGGATTTGAACTGTACGGAAAAAGCGTGCCTTGCAAGTGAACGGAAGCGACACCTCATGAATTCAAGCACTGGTAAATCACCCAGTTTCATGACTTGTGCAGAATTCTGCTACTCAGTGCTGTGTAAAATTGCGCTGCTGGTCCTTTTTGCACAATGTCTCCCAAAGGACGGCAGTTCTTTTCCACGTGTTCGGGCCTGGGCAGGAACAAGTCGCCAGGTGAGCTGTAACTGACATGATGAACGGAAGGGTGCATTTGCTTGACGGCTCTTGCAGTCGTGGCATTTCTATTCAGTTTTGACTTTTGACCGTGCTCCACAAGGGTCAGCGCTCTTTGTCGCTCCATGGCCGACACAAGATCGGCAGTTGCCCTGCTTTGCAGAGAACTCCTCTCTGACACGCTATTCACCGCTATCGACGGTAACTATGCAAGATGGTGGCTGCTCCTACGGAGTTAAAGCAAAGTTCTCCTTATCCAATGAACCTGGCTGTTTGCACGAGCCAGGCTGCGAAAGAACTTCTCGGAGACCGACTTGGCCGGACTCGATATGCAGGCTCAACTGGATGGAATTGGCAAGTCTGTTCTTCAGCAGCTCCGCATCGTCAAGTCGTCTCTGGAGCTTGTCCGACAACTTGGCATTCTGCACATCCAAGTAACCTCCTTTCAAGTGCAGGGTCCGCTCGCCAAGCGATTCGTGCGCAACCGCGGCATCCAGTGCGAGCTTGTCGGACTCCTTATGTACACAGCAAAACTCGAAAGACACATGCAGAGGCTCGAACTTTCAAGCCGGTGCTGAACATCGAGCAGCCAACGACACCAGTGATTGACTGCACAGTTGATCTTTGCTTGGCTTCTCTATATTCTTCCTGTCAGGCTGTATAATTACGCCCTCTGGCGAGGGTGTTGCACAATGAGGCAAGCTGCCCAGCGAGGCTGACACAAGCTTCCGGAGTCCATCAGTGCTGGCTCCAGAAGAGCACTAGCAAAAAATCTGCACGCCCTTACCAAAGCCACTGCTATCACGATGTAGATGCACTTGAGAAGCAATGCCTCGAATTCAATAAGTCCAGAAGACACAAACCCCAGCGTGTTGTGTCAAGCTTCTCCGAAGTACGAAGTGCCCCTGATTCCAGTTGAAGCAGGACTTGCCACATGAAGCACTGCCACCAAACTCTCCTTACATGTCACAGGCCACTAGTTCCGATGCAATTGGCGCGGAGAGGTCCAAAGAGGATGGCCTAGCTGAAGGCCGCACGTCAGCATTGCGATAACAACTTGGGGAGGCTTCATACAAAGTGGGGCAAATCTGTCTTTGAGCGGAACATGTTGTCAACCATTGCGATCTGCGACAGAAAAAGATTCATTCGGCTTTGGCTCAACCTTTGCCAACAATGGGTTCATCTCTTTGTCAATCTGTTCCAACATCTCGCAAATCTCCGAACTCCTGAAGCAGTATGCGAGGATGCCGCGGTCAACCGGCTCAGGTGGGCGTCATGACCAAATGGATGTCCAGACCCATTGTTACCTAGACTCTGAAGCGAAGCCCGAGCCCTCCGGAATGGCCCAAACATGTTCGCGAACGGGCAGTCCTGAGATCTGGTTCGGAAATCTTTGGGATTTGAGCTGGAAGTGGAGGGACAGTGGAGCCTGCGGAACAGCGCATCACACGCACCCGGGCTGTTCGGTCGACCAGCTGGCAGCTGTTGGCCTGTTTCTTGAGCAAGTGGGTCTTTGTGACTCTAGTTCCATCGAAGCCTAGGGGGGGGCTTCTTAGCGTGATCCGTCGGATCCCTCGAAATAGCAGATTCAAAATGCCTGGAGACTAGCAGGACTTGGTCACATCTCCCAGCACTCGTTCCTTGAATCGTTTGCTAGTCTCTTTTCACGCCCCCTCTCAATGTCGTCATATTTGCATCAGGACAGGATGCTGCAAGATTGCTGTACTGTGACTTTCACAAAGCTCCTCTAGTTCCTCTGTCGTGTTCCTTCTTGCTTCTACTGTAATGTGTTCTTGTTCATTTCTTGGCAGTCGAGGGCGGTACTTCTACTAGCCTTACTCGCCTTTAGGTGCTCCTCTGCTGTCTCTCATCTCATCTCTTTGTCGCCTGTGTTGAGAATCATGGGACTTGTCCCCAGAAAGTCGGGGCATTTGGGCCAGTCATGCTATCCACAAGATTGCTGAAAAGAGCTCCTTGTTGTGTTTGCTGAACAGGATGGAGTTGCTGTCTTTCCGTGTCAGTCCGACAAGGGATCTACCCCTTGCTGCTGCGCTTTCTTCATGCATTCTGCGACACCCGCTGCCTTTCAGCAATGACCTTGAGATGATTTTAGCCCAAGGGAGCTGGGTGCCTTTGCACTTCATGAGCAAAACAGTCAAACTCGGACACCGATTTACTTTGATCTGACATGCTGAAGCTGAGACTGTCGGCCTGCGAAAACTTTGTTCTCACAGTGCCCTGAAGAACACATGGGCCGTTCTGTGCCGTTGCGACAGGATGTGGAGGAGCCTTGGCCGAAGCAATGGATAATCGCAACTGGTACCGCTTGCATCACCCATGTTCTTCGCAAGTACCATCTGGGGGATGCGAACGTGAACTGACTCATTTTGTGCTGGCCCCAAGCTGTCCAAAAAGTGTGCCTATCTCTGCCAGCTTCTTGGCCATAGCTCGTATCCATGCTGGCAAATCCATGCAACTCACCCGCAGGCTATAGTGTAGCAAGCACTCTGTGACGACTCTTCAGTGCTTCCTAACATTTGTAATTCTGCTTTTGTGAAATCGAGGGTAGTAGTGTGATCTGGAGCTAGTTACATAAACAGGCTCCCTCAGCTTGTAGGATTCAGGATGAGTCCCCTCAGAAAGCAAGCAAGGATCACTGCATCTAAGGTTCCATGAGGGTGCAGCATAGTCAGAATTCTGCGATGCTCGTACAAAATTTCCTCGTGCTGCTGCTTCATTGAGGTAACCTGGAAAGTTGAAGGGCGCACATCACAACGTGAATAGGCAGCTGTCCTTCTTGTCGCCCCTTCATGCAGGCCTAGACTCTGTATTCACAGAGGTGGCAACCACGATAGCTCGACAAGCAGCAACTTCTTGTTGAACCAGCTTCTTCAAGTCCATGATGGAACACTGGACCAGGGAGTGCATGATGATAGGATCGCGCTTGAAGAAGCTTCCAAGACTTTTGCAGAATTCAAGGTAAGGAATGTGTCCGCTGCCATTGATGTTCAGCACATTGAAGACCAACTCCATTCTAAGTGTAAGCAGATCATGGGAGGCATGGAACAAACCGTGCGGCTTTCGGTTATGAAAAAGGGCAGGAAACAAATTAAGTCTAGCCTGAGTAGCTCATCCCTTTTGATATCCATCTGCTCCATCAGGCGCTTGAACTGTGGTAGATTGTCGTAGCCGAAAAACAGTTCGTCCAAAGAGACGGTGCCACTCGCATCTTTGTCAAGATCTGCACATAGCACAGCTAGCTCGACCATGCTCTTGCCCCTTTCTGATTCCTTGTTCTTGATTTTCTGGTCCGAATCATTCTCTCTAGCTTCGGCGGCGCTCTCGACAATGACCTTCGTCTGGCATGCTAGCCCAAAAGTCATGCAACAAGTAGAAGCATGCAAACTAGGATATGCCAGCAAACTAATACGATTCGTCTCAGCCACGGACTGCTAAAATCAAGTTTAGGACCCCCAAGGAGATAGTCACCACAATCAGGAAGAGAGCAATCGAAGTCCATGGCCGAAGTTCCTCACGCGCGCGAATGCACTACAGCAGGTCAGTCGTGGCAATCGAGCAAGATTGTGCAGGGGCCCTCAGGACATCTGGTCTAGCTCTGACTCTGCCAAGCCGCAAGCAGCGGCCAGGAAACTTCTCCCCATGCGTCTCCTGCAACGATCCTGGCTTCTGTCGATGCCATGCCAGAACATGTCCGCATCCAGCTCCTACTGTTTGCTGGCGCACGTCCACTACTTAGCACTCACGGCCGGAGAGAGACAACGGAGGAAGCCATGCGAAACACTGGGAGCCCTCGTGCTCGGATATGTTTCAATGGCTTACTGAGCTTTAGCTGCTGCCCACCCACAGTAGACAAGTTGTGCCGAAGCATCCCGGATCCAGCTAGCTGGTTTCAGCTATGGGTCTGCTGGAACAGCGTGATCGCTGCATCCCAAACGCTTTTGAAGCTGTCCCCGCATCTTTCGCACTCGCTCGGTGGGACACCAGCCAGCAAAGGATGAAACATTTCCACTGCGACCACTGCCCAGAAGAGAATCACCAACAGCAGCATTGCCAAAAAGATGGCTTTCATCGCGGAGTAAATGCCAGTCACGAGCAAATAAAACTCTGGAACCGCGATGAGGAGGCGAACCGCCCTCAACACGCGAATCATTCGCAACAGCCGGAACAGGCCTAGATTGATAACCGACCCAGCCGTAGCTGCCAACACTACACTGGTCCACCCCAGGAGTACGGTCGACGCATCTACCAGGTTCCACTTATTGCAGAAGAACCCCAGTCGTTCGACAAAGATGCGTGCACCCATCTCAAGCAAGTAGATCGTGAGTAAAACAATGTTCATAATGCCGAGCCATGCTATGTTACCACTCCTCTTGGGACATGCGCTATAATCATCAGCGTAGTCCGGATAGCACTCCGCATCAGTGTTCGCTTCTATGATGATGCAGACCATGTTCAAAAGGATGATCAAGCCCATTACCATCTCAAAGGTCTGACTGAGCACGAAGGTGGCCACGCGCAGCCTGCGCAAAGGAGTCGCTCTACAATACTCGACAACTCGATATTCAGCTTATTCAACACACAAGCATTTGCCGGTTTAGGACTAGTGAGTAGTGTCTGAGAGTTCGCCCGTCCCGCCGTCCCAAAGACCAGATGACGTTCCCTTCTTCGTCCAGCCAGGGTTTCTTCTCAGTTCGATGGTAGCGCATGCTCTTCAAGATGTCTAAGGTCGCTTTGAGGTGGTCGTGGTTGATCGATTTGTGAGGCCTGTTCTTCAGAACGCTCTCTGCCTCCAAGCTCATGCTGCGACCGACGTAGCGCAAGCTTCCCATGTTGGTGGTCATAAAGCACCAGCAACGGCACTCCTATGTGCTCGATCATGCCTAAATGGCCACAGTCGGAATTGAAAAGCCATGCGTCTTCAGGAGAGCTTGCCACGTGTATGCGTGTGTATCAATGAACCGATCAGGTCAATCTATCTGCCAGCTATTTGTTGCGTTCTCTTTCGTTCTGTCTTTCTGTATTCTCACAGAAAAGGGTCTGTTCAGCTTCCCCCAGCCAAGTGAGACCTGGTACTCTGAGCTTGGGGTCCAAGCAGCAAAGTACATCGTTCTCACAACAGAACTGAATCGCCAAGCCCGGAGGACACCAGCAAACTCTCACTGCAGTTAAACACTGCAAGTCGGATTCCTTCGCATACTAGCCGCTAACTAGCCTTTGCTGTACCGGGTGTGTTCCCCGACGGTGCCTACTTTGGTCAATCCGAACCCACCCCACGAACTTGTCCTCCCCTGAAGCCCACCGGACCGAACCCTGCCGGCTCTGAGAATTCAGCTTGCTTGCGTGCTTGCTTGCTCCCGGCATAATGAAGGGGCATCCCCTCATCAAGGGGGCCCAAACGTCTCGCATCTTGCGCTTCGGTCGGCATCAGACGTCGCACGACCACTTTCTACCAACCTGCATCCTCCCCGCCTGGACTGCACGAACCTACGAAGTCACTGCCACTGTTCTCTTTGCTTTGCTTTGCTCCGGGGCAAGAGGAGTGGGCAGGCCCCACCCCTCGCTCGTCTCAGCAGCCCCATCCCGCTGTTCTCTCTCTTCTTCTTCCGCAGGGCATAGGGGACGAGTTAAGTCCCCCGGCCGCCAGGGCCCCCCAGTTTTCCGGGGCTTTGGGGAGGATGTGAAAGTTCACGGTGATTACCTTTGCTTGAGAGGCTATCTGCTACTCGTATCTTTTATGTCGAAGTGAAGGTTACAAAGGATTTCACAGCTGGTTCTGACACATGCTCGAATTGTTTGCTTCATCCTTGGCTCTCTCTCTCTCTCTACCGGGCGTGAGGGTCGTGGCGGCGTCCAGGCCACTTCCCTCGTGCGCGCGCGCACACCCGCAGTTCACGGGTTTTCCGATGTTCCCCCCCGGGGTTCTTCCGTGGAGGGGCTTGGCTTTACAAAACAGGCCACAAGATGGGTTCGTCCCCCTGCTCGACTGTGCACTCTACTGACATACCAAGTAACACTTGGCTCTCTCTCTCTCTCTCGCTCTCTCTCTCTGTCTTCTCCATGTCCCTGTCAATCAATACCCACTTCCTCTATGCATACTTTTTATACATATCATACATGAACCATGTTCAGTCTCAACTCGCCTAAGCACTTCTCTCATCAATCGCAAAGTTGGGGCCTTGCAGTGTATCACCTGGAAACAGAAGACAGGCCGACGAGATCCAGAGCCCCTCCATCATGGACCATTGAGTCAGAGGCCGGAGCTTCTGAGGAATTATGTCAAGCTTTAGCATGAGACTGACGGACGCATCCGCGCAGCACACCGGGAGATTTGCACACCAAGAGGAAACGAGTCTCGCACGAGAACGACTTGACAATTCTTGGCCCTCACTCTGAGTCACTGAGGTTCAGGCGTCAGGCGCACAGCACGCTCCAAAGCCGAGCCAAGCCTCAAAGGCCCAAAGATGCGCAAAGCAACCAAGGCATATCTGCGATTCCTGGAGGAAGTGTCTTGAAATGCAACCTCACAAGAAGGCGCCCCGAAACTGTTCCATCACTGTCAACAATAAAGGCCAACATGTGCAGGTCTTTCGAAGATTGAGGAACGTTACGTACCACGAAAGAGGGGGAAGCACAGTCCGAAGTGCCGATGCGTTCTCAAGCCGAGAAGCGCTTTCCGGAGGCCCCACTTTGGCATAAAACGCATCAATGCCATGCTCAGTGATCCGGGTGACACGGTCAAAACCTCAGAAGCACTGCTTAGCCTGACTTGTGCCATTTAACATGCTTCGGTATGGTTTGGTTGCTGTGAGAAAATCCCTGAGGTCAGTGCATGTCGGACCTTCAACGTGAATCCGACTCCACCTGGTTGCGCCGACTACCGTGGGCTGCACAAGGTATATGTAAGATTGGAGATCGTGGCCAGAGGTGCATATAGGGTCTGAAGAACAACTTGGGATTTCTCCGGCTTTTGCCTCTTGCGTTGCTAAAAGGCATAAAAGGCAATACTTCAGGAGAAAATCCTGGCAGCAGGCTTTGTGAGGCTACATGGTTGCTCTCTTTCTATTTCTGCGTACCTTTTTGTCTTCGTATATAGACATATGAGGTCATGTGTACATGTGCTTGTCCGCCCATGTCTGAGTGGATATACAGAGGTATGTATGCATGCGACTGCCCACTCCCCATGGATGCATTTTTGTATTGTAGCGTTGTTGTGTCTGCTGAACTGGAACGGAAAGACGGATGCAGAATGTACATTTGTCAGCCCCGATGAAACGGCGGCGGCGAGTGCGGGCATGTGGGTAGCGCCATGTGGTCGTCGCCTACTTGCTCAGCTCTTGGATTTGCCCACCCCGTGGCAGAAAAGACAATGCACGATGAAACTTCTGATGAAACTCAATAAATGATCAAAGTATCGGCGCTTGAACAAACAAGCTTGCAATTGACAGACATTGGACGTGCTCATAGTACAGCTGCATCTACCTTCGGAGATTCGCGGCAAAAATCTCTGCACAGGCTGTGCGAGTCTTGGCGGGGGTTGCTTTTTGCCCTGCTGCAGTGGAACAAAGACAGAAGGCAATCAGAAATTCGTGTGACTCTTCTTGTGTAGGATTCCATTTCAAGTTCTGCAATCGTGCTCTCTCGATCTTGCTTCTGATGATGTGGAGTTGTTTCGCGCGCACCCATGGGCACTCCACCGAAGGGAAGCTCAATCCCACATCCCTTTCACCACCAGGCCCTTTGCAACCCTCCGCTATGATCCAGTCTTCGTTACAAATGTGCTCCTGAAGTCTGACAGAATAGCTTGTACTACATGCGCATGTGTATATGTATGTACAGTATTACATGCACATATGTATGTGTATGATTGTATATGTGTTTGCATATGCGAATTTTCATATCAATACCAATCAAAATATGAATATGTGATTGTGTACATACACAGGCAGCTAGGTGCAGTTCGAAATAACCTTTGCCTATTCCCTAAGAAAAGAGGATAACGCAACAGCGCCTTCGCCGCAATCACCGGTTAGAGCCGTGAACTTCCTCGGAGTTTCAGAACTTCCGGTCGATGCAGTCTGCGCATATCAATGAGTATCCGGCACTCCAGGGATCAACGGAAGCAGTTCTACCGTGCACAAGGGCTTATTTGGCGGCTAAGGTTCAATACATCTGAAGCACGTACATGGCCGTCATCCACAGGTGGCAGTGACGTGCCGAAAGGCCTGGTGCACAAGGTCTTCAGCTTGCTCCCTATGCTGTCGATACCTGGCTTTTTCTTCTTGGGCCGGCTTCGACTTTTAATTGCTGCGATATGGTTTTCTGATAAGCCCGCACATGTCTTGGCGCAATCATTAATCTCGGCACATCAGCCAGGGTGTGACTGCAATACATGAAGCCCCCACGAAAGAACAGCACAGGTTGCAATAGCCAAGTTGCTGATCCTCGTCCGTTGCCGACGCCTCCACAACCCAAGCCTGGCTTTTGCCACTCTTGAGAAAAAATGCCTCACCCAGCTGACCAAGTAAGGTTCCGACATCATAGGGAGAAAGCTTCTCTGGAATGAGCCAGTTGCGACGAAGCACGTCATCTGTCTTCACTCCAACACCATCCTCGGAAACACTTCATGAACTTGACTCCGAGAGCTCTGATCGTTAGGCGCGTGAACAAACACGGGCACAGAAGGCAAAGTCGTGATGAATGACTCGCTCTTCTTCTCTCGCAAACCTGACAGAATGGCTTCGCCTCGACCTTCCAGCATGTCCCTTCAATTGTGTCAGGCGACAACGCCGTGCACGCGCCAAGTTGCCTGACGGTTGCAACAACAGTCTTCAGGGCATGCATGCAAGTCCATGGACAGCTGAAGCCTCTGCTGCGGCTTGCTGTCCTTATCTGTGACCAAATCAACTAGCTGAAGTCAAGACACACAGCCGAGGTGATCGATCTTTTCCGGCGGTGCCTGCTGCGCAACTCCTTGAGCCAAGCATCCCAAAGGCTCAGCCTTGTGGACGGTGCTGTCCCAACCAGGGGAGCAGTCCTGCATAAGTTGATGACACACGATGCTTTGTAAGGTATCCAACAGTGGCTCTGTGCCGCGTCTTCCTTGCTTATGTACAGCGCAGCGTAGCGGAGCAGCTCATCCATGCTGCCAAGATGCCTGGTTTCTCTACACATCTGTTCAAAACATGCAGGCCGCAGTCTGACAGCGGAGTGTTCAAACTCCCATATTTGATGGGCCTCTGCCGTCGTTTGACTGCGTCGGCGGCGGCTATATAATTGTGATTATAAGGGAAGGTGGGCGGAGTTTACCGAATTCAGCCAGGCATCCACGTGACCGTGACGACCAGCATGAAAGAATGACTTTGGAGCTCCAAGCCGTACCTAGGTTGCACGGCTCGAAGAGACGTGCCTCCCAAGGCCTGTCAAGTGTTCTGGGCTGCTGCAGTTATTGCAAGTGATGTTTAAGTTAACAACTGAGCGACTCGAAATCATAGTCAGGAAGTGATCCGAAGACAGACATGCTGGATGGGACAATGTTGATTTTCTGGAGCGATGCCTTCGCGCAGTCATGACTATGAATCACAGAGAGTTTAGGCATCCCGCTCGACAACAGCGGGCAGCAAGGTGTCTTCCCAGTCCACCTCGTATTGTGCTGCAACGGTGCGTAACCTGGTCAATCCACCGGTTCCCAATATCGCCTCAAGTCAGGAAAGAAGGTCCCATCTAGAAGACAAAGTTTGGATCATCGTCTGGCATGCCAGACACGCTTTGAGACTCGCATCGGCTGGCAACTCGAAATCGGAGCGCAGCATCCAAGGTCCAGGGATTGCCCTGAACTTCCCTGAACCCACCCAACATGCTGCCTCCCGCACGTCCCAGTTTGGAACCCGATGCCCTGAAGACTCCACAACCTGTCTGAGTCACACATGCCACGCTGTGACACCATGCACGCGGCACGACGCAGAGGCGCTCATTCTCTTTGCGAGTACCGGTTGGATTCACTTTTTGATGTTGGTCCGATTTTGCGAGTTCGAATGCTTTTGCTTGTTTGCTTTGCTGCTGCTAACGGCATTTGGCAGTCGTTGTCTTCTAGTCTTCGCTTCTTGGACGGTCAAGCAGCTCTGCTTCCGCGAATCTGGCTTCATCCAAGGCTCCAGGTGAGGCGTTTCTGCATCTGCTTTGCCGTTCGCAAGGTGGGCAGCCTGGCAGAAATCGAGATATGTAAAGCATAGCGCATGTTGCTCACGACGCCCAAGAGCCATCTAGCCAGTGCTGTCAACAGCCCGGCAATTTCAGCTTCCAAGTCTTCGTTGTCGAACCGTGTGCCTCCACCAATTCGAACCGTTCGA
Source organism: Symbiodinium sp. clade A Y106 (assembly GCA_003297005.1). Lineage (NCBI taxonomy): Eukaryota > Dinophyceae > Suessiales > Symbiodiniaceae > Symbiodinium > Symbiodinium sp. clade A. The sequence goes on along the minus strand of BGNK01001264.1, from coordinate 14,414 downwards.
ATGCCGCAGACAATGCCGAAGACTCCTGGCTGTCACACCCACCAGTTTTTCAATCTTTCTAGCTGCCAGAAGCGAGTCTATCAAGAGTTAGTGATGCTTTGGCTCCCGCCTAGCCAGCGGGGGGCGAGTCATGCGGGTATGACGGGACACAACGTGACAGTATCTCACCCTGCAGATAGGAAATCGCAAACACTGAGAACTTTTGTTTCCTCCCGCATGGCGTGTCTCTGAGAAGAATTGCACAAGCCACCTCATGCTCTGCATAATGTCAATGTCACATCTAGGTATCATTAGGTGTCCTGACAACATGTCAGAAAAGGCTTGCAAAGGCTTCGGGGCGTGAAACGGAGGAGCTTCTGCTCGCACACTTTCACTGGCCAAATGAGGGATGAGGTTGCTGGTCGGTGTGAGACTTTACAGGGATGTCACATGTGGAACAGGCGCTCTGAGTATGACATCCAAGTCAACTTTCACACTGACGAACTACAGATTGCACACTGGCGCGCTTGGTCCACACCACAACTACACATGTTCACACAGAAAGCGTTGGTGCCTCTTTATCCCGGTGCTGGTGACTGACAAAATGTGAGACGTCGATGTGCGCCACTGTTCAAGACGCTCAAAGCAAAGCCTGTCTCAGCATGCATGCCTGCCGGCAGCTCTTCAAGGATGTGACCCCTTGTCAGTGCTCCGGGACCACCGCACGGTGTCGCCAGTGCAACTGCTTCTGCAGCATCGGCTGCCACCTACTTGGTCGAAGCTGGCTGTGGTCGTCAAGGGAGTACAGCACTTGGCACACGCGTTCGACGACATCTTCTCGTCCAGGGTATTCGGTTATGCCATTGACCACCAACTCTGCGCTATCCGATCATACAGTCTGGTGGCCCTTTTCGTCGTTGAGAGCTGGGTTGAGCAGAATTAAAGGCTTTGATGTTGTGCTTGCCTCGTCGGACCTGCTCCGTAAGGCAACATGCAGTTCACCCTTTCACATGTACCGTTTCCACGGAGACTCCGACATCTGCTCATGTGCATCACCAGTCGCAGGTTGTTTTCGGATGGTCTTGAATCCACCCCCAACACGTTAGAGATGCACGGATCCGGATGGGGATGGGGCGATGCAATGTCCCGGTGTTGCACCGGTCATGGCCAAGCTTTTGGGAATCCACGTGGGGCTCGGTTGAGCATCTCGAGGTTTCTGTAAAACGACATGTCTTTGATGCTGCGCTTGCCTTGACCGAAGTGCTCGGTAAAACAACGTGCCGGTTGAAGCAACGCCCTCTCCTCCTCCTCCTCCAGGCCGCCTTGCCTCTTTGCGCCATGGAAGTGCGTGGCCGGGACGCACTAAGATGACATGGCAGGTTGACGATGCTGACAAAACAAACGAAACAAGCTTCAGCTTAAGCTTGAGCCGTAGCCACAGGGCTCATGGATGGCAGATTTTGATGAGGATTTTGACGGCAATCACGACGCAACGGCCAAATGCCGTCTGGATTTGACTGTGCCCCGCCAAATATCGAACAGGAACCTCCAGATAGGACTCGGTCTGGGAACTCTCAGAGGAGAATACCGTCTTGTCACCTCAATTCATGACTTGCAACCGCAAGTTAGCATCAAGAGTGCTTAGCTGCTATTCGTCCACATACATTAACGCCTTGCTATCGCTGCTTGCCCAGTTGCTGACAAGGTCATCTGCCATTGTAATGCTGGTCACTGATGTTTCAGGCTGGGGGTCCTCGACATCCGATTTCACCTGCAGAATTATAGATCGTTTGCTTTTGGTGAGCCAGCACTGACCGGGGCTTGCTTCCTGCGCCAACTGTTTTCTGAGAGGCCAACGAACTCATCAAATCGACGGTGCCCACCACGGAAGAGGAAGTCGTCAAAAACCTCTTCGACATCCTGCAAATGCATATCCGACTCTATTTAATTACCATCTGTTTGTAGCCACTAGCACGTAGGCTCCTCTCTATGCTTTGGCTCCGTCACGGAGCAGCATAGAAACGAAAACAAGCTTGCCATGGCCGTCTCGAGCTACGATGCGGAAGGTGCTAGCACTCCCAACGAAGCCCTTTGTGAACACGCGCGTCGGCTTCACTTTTGCAAAAGACTTCCTCGACTGAACATCAGAAGCATTAGCGGATCATAGTTTGAATTGAAGTTGAGGGCAACTAGTGATCCAGGACAGCAGCAACCAAGAAAATGATACCCGGCTTGTGTGGACGCTGCTGACAAGCAGTACTTCAATGTACTTCACTGCTAAACAATGTGCAGCAAGCAAGGTCGCGAATGCTCAGCCTTTTGTGCAGTGTTGCCACCTTGCGACGGTCGGGCCGACACAGGCAACGAATTCCCCCCCACTTCATGAACTCTGTGGAACATCTGCTGCGATATCTGCAACAAGGTGCCGAGCCCTCACTTGCCAAAGCACAGAAAAGCAACCTGCATAACAAACTTGTAGCCGCCCAGAGCGCCCGCAGGCAGCGGCAATCTTTGCCGGATGGGCGGCTCTCGAAACTGCTGTTGTAGGCAGAAAGCAGCCAATCACTGAACATGCAAAGCAGCCTAGGGAGCTGATGCCCACGAAGAGTGGTGAAGTCCCGGGTTCCAAAGCCACACAGAGTTTCGCACTTCGAAAGGAAAGGTTGCACAGGGCTTGTGAAAAGCCGACGCGGCATTCTCTTCTGGGCACATGCTGCCTTCAATCTGGCGTGTGGGAAAACCCAGGAATGGCCAGGCTTCTGAATCTTGGTGACGGATTCACTCCATGCAAGCTCCATGTGGGAATTTCAGCAAGCGATGAACCATCATGAACCCCTAGTGCACCCCGTTTTTGCATCAGGACTTGTGCAATCGCCTGAATGCCCTAGTGCACCCCTAAATAAGGAAACCTAACTTTAACAAAAGCCTTGTGGCCAGTCGCTGATTCAGAAAAGGCCTTTGGATGAATGCCGGCCGAGGCAAGGCTGCGAAAATGAAAGAATATTCGCCAACTCCGGGGACTTCGACAACTTCGTCTTCTCCTTGTCCCTTTGACATGATGTGATTTCGGTTGCATGGAATAAACTGAACAAACATTCCTTAGGCCAAATAGCTTAAGAAACGGGAAAACTGAACGAAGTCGGTCTTGGTTGGCCGCCTTAGAAAGCTACCCAACTCTCATGCCAGGCCGCCAGTCCTCTCAACCTGAAGCTTACGTGCTCGTACTGGGTTTGTACCTGCAAGCGCCTGCTGGAATGTTGGACGTTACCAACACCATGCCTCACAATGTGTCGCAATGTTCGTATTTGTCAGCTCATGCTGATGCATATTTTGGAATCTGCTGTTGGTGTACGTTGAAAGTATGTTGATCATTCAACTCGGATTCTAACGAAAAGTGTACTGCAGCGACGGTAGCACACGTGGCCTCGCATGGCAGCTTCTCTGTGCATGCTGCAGTAAGGGTAGAACGCGAAGCTGTGGTAGCTGGCTGCGCAGATCAGCCAGCCAACGACCAAACAAGTCCTGGTGTTTTGAGGTGTTCTGGGGTATTCTAAGGTGCTCTTGGGCGGTAGAAAAGACCCGGCACAGTTTGTTGACGTGGCCATGCACGTGTTGTGGAAAAGGCAGCAGCACTCATCTTCGCTGCCAGCCAATTGCAAAGCGACCCATCAGGCTCACACAACTGGTGCCTTCAGATGCCTTCAGCCTGAAGATGCAACAGCCGTGAAGGGCTTCACCGCCAATGGAATACTTGCCTAAGGGTTTGTGAAGGTGCAAAGCACATGTCACGCTCTCACATTAATGAAAGCCTGAGGCCCATGCTGATTCAGCAAGTCCGGTCGTCTTCTGAGGTGGCATCTCGCCTGCTGGTGGTATCGCGAACCCAGCTTCTGCAGCGTCTTCACACGAGTCCCGAAGGCTCATGGGTCTGCATTGCAGCAAAGATATTTGAGGTAAAGCTTCACCGACGACGACAGAAATACCAGAAAGGGAGCTGCAAGCCTCGCGCGATCACGGAGTCCTGGGCTTCCTGCCTCAAAGGACTTGGGATCTGGCAGGCAAACCTGCGTCACATCCTGAGCTAGCAGCCCATATGAAATCTGCTCGTCTGTGTCCTGCAGCGATGTGGGGTTGCATCTGGATCTGGTGTATGAGTTGCAGGAAACACTGCAAACATCCCCTCCTGCAGCACCCGATGGTGCTTGCAAATAGGTGTGCTGCTGCGGATCTGCGAGTCTGGACGGTCACCGCGGAAAAGGAAGTCGTCTGTATCGTCCTTCGCTCATTTTAGGAAGTCTAGGGCCAGTTCGAAAAGACATGCAGGGAGCTTGTGCTTTGCTATCGACAGCATGACATGGGCTCTTGCAAAGCGGTGCAGCTTCCTCAGTCTTGTCCAGAGGCTTCGTTGCGCAGCAAACACAAAACCATGGCAGCATCTCCACGGAGCCACGGAGCGCTACTTGGCGACTTGACGAAGTGATGTCGCTTCGGAGGTCTTCGAGTCTTCGGGTCGTGCGGCAATCCTGGGAACATGTGCTTTAAATGGCCAGCACGGGGTTAGTGAATGGATGTGCATGGTTTCCAGCAAGACTTCGCTTGAACATGCAATGATGGATCGTGGGCATTGGAACGTCCCTTGCTGGCAGAGTCTCTGCACAAGCAGGCAAGCAACTTGACATGATTAAGCTGGGCGAAGTGCTTCCATGTAGCCCTGGCTTGCTCGGGAGCTAAGTGCGCTCTACGATGCATCCTGGGTTGGTCAAACACATAGATATGCATGTCTACCATAAACCCTAGACCGTTTTGGGTAATGTGTGTGTTTGTGTGCGCATGCCTGTATGTACATGTATGTGTATATATATATATATATATATGGTCACCCCCCCCCCCCNACACCCGCCTCTTCCACACGATTCGACAGCTTGCTTGTCTACGTTGGTCCACCTTCTCATATATGCCGAAAACACCGTAAATACCGATACAATCGTGCTTTTCGCCATGTGCATGGAAACCGTGCTGCTACAAGTCGCGGGTTTGATATGTGTAAAAGTCTGGCGCCGAATCTCGGCCGCAGATTTATGATAGTTTATGTGCTGGATAAGCTGAAATGCTAGAGGGCGTGTTGTTTTTGTTCATGTAGTACTGAAAACCTCGTGTTTTTTGCGTTTTATAGTGTTTCATGGTGTGTTGATTAACAACATTCCTCCAATAATGAAAATGCTATAGTCTCTCTTACGAAGAAGTCTGTGTGCGTGGGCCATCTTTCTGCCGCTGCTCGTGAAGCGTCCGATTCTGATGCGGCCAAATAGCTCTATCATTTGATTTGCGAGTGAGCAGACACAAAGAGCCCGTTTCATCTCCTTTCCATTATACATGAAGGAAGTCTAATATACGAGCGCTTTTGTTTTTGAAGCCCTACTCACTACTCCAATGGCCGTTCTTTGCCTCATAAGAAATGGGAAAGCTCCTCTGCAAAAGGGGGCGCACAAGAAGGCCCCTCGGCAGCAAGAAGTAAGAGATCTCTTGCAACCTTCCAAACATGAAGCAGGACTAATACCTCTGGCTGTATTGATACGTATCAATCAGAAGGCAGGGGCTCCTCATCCTTGTAAAACAACGTAAGATGGCACTTCATGGAAGAAAACTCCTCTATATATTGTGACACGACCCATAACGGATATCAAAAGCAGCCATGTGCATAGCAATCGCTATCTAATTTTGAGGATACAAGACGAAGTACACGAAGACTAATTGGGCCATCCTCATACCTATCTCTCTCTCTCTAGAGAAATAAAACTCCTGCTGTTCCAGAAGAAAAATAAACGGTGGGACCTCTTTTAAGACTGAAGAGAGCTCCTTTTCATGTTGTGATACGAACTATGACAGCGTCTAAACCATAGTTATAGACAGAAGGACCGGTATCGCTTTGTCTGGATATGCGGTAGGTGGCTTCAATAAAAACCCGATAAAGTCTCACGCCTCTTGCCCGTTTAATGAAAGCTACCAGTAAACAAGCTTTTCTTTGTCTGTTGATCACGTCTAGGGAGTGTCGCATGAAGATTGAAGAGAGCTACTTTTTCTATGACAGCTATTAGAGAAACAGCGATGGACATAGCAGTGTTTCGTGGCCTGAACCTCAAAGAACACTGTAATGCTTAAGAAATTCCCAAATTTCCAACCTTGAAACTCACGAATCACGAAACACTGTAATGCTCAAAAAATTCCAAAATCTATGGCCAGGCCGAGGGCAGATTCTCTAAAATGATGGAAATTTTTGAGCATTACAGTGTTTCGTGAGTTTCAAGGCTGGAAAAAATGTATTTTTTTGAGCATTACAGTGTTTCGTGGCCTGAACCTCACAAAACACTGTAATGCTCAAAAAAACAACGTTTCGGAGCTTCAAAGCTCACAAAACTTGAGCATAGCAGTGTTTCGTGGCTTAAACCTCACAAAACACTGTAATGCTCAAAAAACAAACTTTTCACAGCCCTGAAGCTCACAAACACTGTAATGCTCAAAAAATTGGAAAATACTCCAAAGTTCTGGCATCTATGGCCAGGCCGAGGGCAGATTCCCGAAAATTTTGGAATTTTTTGAGCATTACAATGTTTTGTGAGTTTCAGGGCTGGAAAAAATCGATTTTTCTTAGCATTACAGTGTTTCGTGGCCTGAACCTCACCAAACACTGTAATGCTAAAAAAACAAACTTTTCACAGCCCTGAACACTGTAATGCTCAAAAAATTCCAAAATTGAATTTGGGAGGAATTTTTGAAATGTTTTGAGCATTACAGTGTTTCGTGAGTTTCAAGGTTGGAGATTTTGGAATTTTTTGAGCATGACAGTGTTTCATGGCCTGAACCTCACAAGACACTGTAATGCTCAAAAAAATCAACTTTTCGGAGCCTCAAAGCTCACAAAACTTGGGCATAGCAGTGTTTCGTGGCCTGAACCTCACAAAACACTGTAATGCTCAAAAAAACCAACCTTTCAGAGCCTCAAATCTCACAAAACTTGAGCATAGCAGTGTTTCGTGGCCTAAACCTGACAAAACACTGTAATGCTCAAGAAAACCAACTTTTCACAGCCCTGAAACTCACGACACACTGTAATGCTCAAAAAAATTCCAAAATTTTTAAGGAGTCTGCCCCTGGCCTGGCCATAGATTTTGGAATTTTGGAATTTTTTGAGCATTAAAGTGTTTCGTGCGCCTCATGCCCCAGGAACCACGAAAGCGTAGATCTTCGGGGGGTGGGGGGGGGGCGAGTATATATATATATATATATATATATATATACATGCATATATATGTGTGTGTAGACAAACATAGACAATACAGTGCACGTCCTGGGTTTGCTCTCAGGATGCTTCGAAGCTGTCACATTGAAATTACGTTTACGGGGGACAGCCTGTGAAACTTTGGAAAAATGAATATTGAGCTTACACACCCAGGATATGTTGGGGGACTCCTGGTGGAGGACCTTCGTGTGCATTTTTCGGCAGCAGCTCAAGCGATCAACTTCCTTGACCTGGCTGGCCATCTTCTGCTCTGCAACAAGTTTCGAAAGCCTCAGCTTTGCAACATGTTGAACGTTGGGAATGGTGGGAAGTGCACCAGGTCTGTTGCTGGAGTTTCTATCCTTCATGTGTCTGCAGACATAGAAGCAGGTCTTCGGCTCTTGCCTACCTGCGAATTCAGTGCAACTCTCTGGATTCGTCCTGCAGCAAACCGGTGCGGTCTGCTGCTAATTCAGCTTGCTTTTCTCCCTCTATAGATTCTGACCCGAAGCTTGAGCTCCAAGAGAGAACATGTGCTCTTCGGTCGAACACGCCAGAGCTCACCGCAAATAAAAATGTGGAATGTCGTTACATTGATGGAATCCCCTGCAGTAGATCTTTACCGCTTTGCGGCACTACCAGCTCTGCATAACCCGAAATTTCCCAAAACCTTCCGAAGCTTGGGGACCGCACCAGGCGAGTGCGAAGTCGATCTGCAGCTTGGGCGTGGCGCAAAGACCTTTTGGGCGACACCAACCTTAATATTTAACACATAATATGGAATGCATTTTTCTATCATAATAAAACAGAGCGATATCATAACATCTGTAGGTATATTTGTATACATGTACATATACATGCATACATACATACATGCATGCATACACACACACATAAATATATATATATATATATATATATATATAAAACTCATCTCTGTATATATATATACACACATAAATACGTATGTATATATGTATATATACACATGATATTTGTGTCCGGGGTCTTTGGCGGATCTGGAAAGAGGCCATCCTCTGATATCGATGGCTGCAGGGTGGTATCTAGAAGCCACGAACAATACCGATTGCCAGAATGAAGATAATTGCTAAGTAAATCTAGGAATAAGCGCCGTAGCAGGCTCGGGTTAAACAGCTTGACTGAAAGACGGAGCGACATGGAGTGAGGGAAGCAAATGGTAGGGCGAGCTCTCCGAAGAGCGAGGTGCCCTGTCAAGTTTTCAGAATCTTCCCAGGCCATTCATTTCACGGCAAGAGCTTTGCACGAAAAAAGAGATATGCTCTCAACGATGAACGTGCACAGATGCACTGGATCTCCCTATTGCAGGTGATCCTTTCCTTGTCTCGTGAGAGTATGGATTTAGCGCTTGGAGCCATATCTTGTGACGCTTGGAGCCGCAAAGACTATGCGTTCGGTTAGAACTGACAGGTTTTCTGAAGCGCGAGAAACATGGGCAGCCATGAGAGCAAATCAAAGTGACGTGACTTTACGACACTGTGCCAACACCTTTTAGCTTCAGCTTGAATTTATTCGTGTCCACCTTCCCGACTGGGCTCCCGACTCCACTTCTCGCAGAGCCTCTGCATTGAAATATCCGACCGGGCTTTCGTCACGGCTAAATCTGGTGGCATGAATCAAATTAAGTAGCCTGCCTCGGCGAGTTGTCTTCGAAGTTGCGCATTCTCACGCGAAAGCTGGACCTCATGAATCATGGAGGCAAGTCCAGACACGCTTCACTCCGAGTCAACCGCTCGGGCTTGATGGATCTCCGTGTCGCAAGACAACACACACACACATCCACACCCACCCACGCTGGTTTTCAAGATCTAGTGGCAACCCTGTTCATTCATGGCCTGGGATCCCAGCATTCTCTTCCTGCAACCGCTTTTCTCGAAGCTCTGGTCCTCCCAGAAGGCATTCCGCTCAACTAGTGGTAGAGGAACCGGAATTAGCAGCTACCCGGACTGTCGAAGCTGAGACTGAGTCGTGGCGTGCGGAGCAAAGTTGCACGGAATGACAATTCATCAATCCGAGCACAGGCCTGATGCTTGGTCAGGCCCTCCGGGTGTAGGAGGCTCCGCAAGCATGCGCTCGTAGTGCCTTGCGATTACAAAAAGCAAACCAGCACATCACAAAGAATAGACTTGTCAAAGGCCCCTGCGCTGTCCGGGCCAAGTCGATGATTTCCGCCTGATATGCTGCTGCCATCGAGCCGGATATTGAAATTGGAGTGCAATTTGTGGAATGCCGGATTTGTTGTGGAGGCCCAGCTTTCGCAATGCTGCGACAGTCTCACCCTCTTGCAGAAGGAGAGAGCAAGATGACCAACACCATGTGCCCCCAGGTAGCTGTGGCAGTGCTGCCTTCAGCAGATCCGTGACCAACTTTTCCCAAGAAGAGCAGTGCCTGGGTCTGATGCTGCAGCTTCACGCTTGGCCCCATGGTACTCTAAGCATGCGGTATTCACTAATAAATTCTCGTCTCAGAGTGTTGTGGATGTCGGTATAATACGCCGAAGTTGATGGACGTTGTCATGATTTCGTGCTTGGCGGGCTCGATGCAAGTAGCACGCATTTCCTAGAGTCGCCTGAAAAGATGCCATGAGTCGGTAAAACTTTCAAGGCGGACGGTTGCTGGAGATTTTCGGACACTTCGCGGGACGTGCCACCTTGCAGTCACACGGCGAGTTCCGTTAGTGACAGGACAGGGGACTTGGGCTGTGGAATGGTGGGAATGACAGTCGGGACAGCTTGACAAGAATAGAGTGAACTGGCCAAGCCCGTATATGACGTACACCGAAACAAATGCAATGTTTATGCACTCGGGGCTTGAATTGCATGAGGCCCCATCACTGAATTCCCCTGCTCCACGTTGCAACTCTGGACTTTTCGTCTTCATGCGCGCTGTGTGCTTTGCACAGATTCGGCATTATGCTGCGCCGTCCGAAGGCGCTTCACCTCATCCATACTTTCACTTACTTGGATCTTTCAGGAGCCGTGTGCGAGCATGCCACCAAGAGTCACTACAAAGCGTCACTACAAAGCAGGCACATCAAGCACACACACGGCATGTTACTGCCACACAGCAATGACTGCAACACCTGCGGCAGAACTTCCATCTCAAACTTTTCCTCCGTCTCCTTAGGACGAGCGTGGTGCCCATTTGCGGACTGTAGTTAGACTCCGTCTTCGCGCAAGACTGTAAAAAAAACATCAGTGACTCTAGCCGAAGTGCACGAACCTGGGACTCACAACAGGCAATTCTATCTGCGCACCCTGCTCTTGATCTTAGTCTCAACCAGCGATCTTTCCACAACCTTGTCCAAGTCCGCCAGGTCTTCACGTAGATCTGGGATCAAGCAATCAGAGTGTTGGAGCACAAAAAAGAACTCCAGCTTCCCTGCATCTCCCTGCAGTCGCACCCTGTCGCCTGCAGCAGAAGCAGTCATCACCTCCTGGAGCTGACCAGTTACCTCAGTTGCAGAGCAGGGAGCAGGTCATAGCAGGTCATAGCAGGTCCATGAAATCCTTCAGAACTTGCAAAACGACTCGATCCAAGCGGTGTAGAGCAAGGTTCTGGCTCGGCTGCTGGAGGAGCCCGGGCTGAGAAGTGCCGTAGGGTGATTGGAATTCTTTTTTTGCTTGGCCCGAACGCAACCTGAGTTGGTCGCAGCTTTAAGGCTCATTTGCTGCCGCACATGCTTATCATGGTCAGTGCTATGCTGCTATGCTCGCCCAGCGTCCGCAACCTGCTGAAATATGTCTTTTTCTCTGGCCGCCCGCTGAATCAAACAGCCTCGTGCAAGCTCTAATGACAACAGAAACATGTTGGCCGGCTGGGCACCGCCTGAGGCAGGAAGCCATGAACTGCATTCATCCCCTCAAGTCAACGTCTTACCTACTGCTTCATGCGCAAAGCTGGCTCACTAGGCTCGGCCGTCAATCCTTACTGAAAGATGCGAACACACTTGTTTTGGGTGCATAGTGCAGAATTGCGCGTGCGGGTCCTGCCTGCAAATGCTGCGTCTGGACCAGACAAAGAGTCCGAAGCTGTCTTCAGCGCCTCGAACGATCCGGGCAATCAGCCAGCCCCCCACTGTATTACTGATCAGGTGAACCGGCTAGATGATACTGTCACAGTGCACACGTTGTCCTACTACTTGATGTGTCGCCTGCGTGTCCATTAGACATGCCATGCCAATGCCTGGTGAAGCCTGGCTTCCTCCGGCGTCAGGGTGGAAGCTGTGCTGCTCGGACCCCGCAGGTTGCACCATCCCAGGAGCCTCGAGGTACAATCGCGTACAGCTGTGGTGGCCCCAGGGCAGGTCCTAAATTTCCTCGTGGTCAATCTTCCGCAGCAGGATATCTCATCAGCAGAAACAGCAACAGCAGGAGCACAGACGTTTTTGTCGACTGCTCTTGGCCAGGTCGAGCGATACACGGCTCAATAGTAGTTTTATCAAGCGGTTCGCCTAATGTTATGTGTCACTGCAGGCATGCGCCCACGCCAATGCCACAACAGACAAGAAACCTAAATCCATGTCGCATCTGCTCCGCGACCAGCTCTTGTGCACGCTCGGAGAGGACAGCAGTAGCCTCACTGAAGAAGACTGCCTCGAATCTTGTACTGGCATCTGCCCACACCTTGTCGGTGCTGCTGCCAGACCGGCCCACGAGCCGGAAGCTGCAAACATGCCCAGGGGCAGGCCTCGGCAGAATCCGGCTCAGCCTTTTTGAAGCAACATTACTCATAGTTGTCTCAATGAATGAATGCAGCGACCTATTTTGGCACTCACGCTCGACAGCGTCGGGCGAGGTTTATGGCATTCTTTTCCGGTCGCCGGGGGGCTCGAAGGTTTCGGCTTGGTCTTTCTGTGAACAAGGAAAACATGCAAAAGCATGGGTCGGCTTTACGAAACATGGATCCCCTTCGGGCCATGATGTGCATCGCAATCTCAGCGCATCTATCTGCAGCATGTTTGTTCATTTGACCATCATCTAACTCTGACATTTCCTTCGAGGTTCTACGCGAGGCACGTTGCTCCAGGCAGTCAACAGCCTTCTTCTTCTCGGCATGCTTCAAATCTTTGTCGGTGTACGTGTCGGCGCCGTACTGAGCAAGCAGCTTGATCATGTCGAGTTGATCTGCCCTAATGGCCTTCACGACCAATGATTTATCGTCGTCGCAAATTTCTTTGGGATCCACACCTCTTTTCAAAAGGAATCCGGCCGTCTCGTGGTGTCCTTTCGGAATGGCCCTTCGGAGGACATCAGTCGGACATCGGCCCCTGCTGCCAGAAGCTGCACGACTGCTGTCTGGCCGGTGCTGGCCACTCTTGCCAGATCATTTTGTTGCATCAACCACTGCGTCCACCGGTGACCCTGCCTGGATCAGCAAGCATACAAAGTCTTCGTGACCCAGCGCGGCCGCTTGCAACCACTCGTCTGTCACGGCCGAGGGCAAGTCGATGTCAGCAAGCGTCCAGATTTCGTGCGCCAGCTCTAGCTGTTCGCTTTCGGCAGCGAGTACGAGAAGTTCTGCCATTCTTCGCATGTCCGGCGGGTGGCAGAGCACGGAAGCGAGCGACCTTGCCGTGCCTCACCAGTCCCTCCACCTGTTTTGGCTCCTTGTACATGGCCGGGAGGTTTGGAAGTCCAATGCCTGCTGGCGCGCGCCATGCTCGAGCGGCCGTGCCACCATGGCGGCCATGACTGCCGAGCCGCTCAGGATAGATTCATCGAGCATCGTTGCCTGCCCACACTGAGCATCATACAGCCTTTCATGCCAATATGGCAACTTACAATTAATCAACCCCCCTTGATTAAAGCGACGCATCTGGGGTCCGGAACCTGGGAAAAAGTAGGGGCAAGAGGAGTTTAGAAGGGAGACAGCGACCCCCCCTTATAGCGGCCTCAGACCTTNCAGACCTTACCAAAAACCCCCCAGATTAAAGCTGTTCTCCGCCTCAGCCCTTCGAAAATTGGAAAAGCTTTGTGTTCACTGTATAAACGTATTCCCCAGCAGGCAGTCGGAAAGCTGTGTTGCAGAAATCTTTTGCTCAGACGGTAGCTTCTGGCGGAAGGTCGCTACCGAGTGGAAGCTCAGCGACTGCTGTCTGATATTATCTCGGCTATTTAACGTAACTCCTAGGACCAGGTCCGTATCATGCTCATGCATCAGACAGTAGTGCAGCATATGTAGCCGAAAGCATGGCACATCTCAGACAGCTGATGCCTCGCTTGAGTTAGCAGTAATCTTTTGCTCAGACGGTAGCTTCTGGCGGAAGGCAGCTACCGAGTGGAAGCTCAGCGACTACTGTCTGATATTATCAGCCNAGACAGCTGATGCCTCGCTTGAGTTAGCAGTAATCTTTTGCTCAGACGGTAGCTTCTGGCGGAAGGCAGCTACCGAGTGGAAGCTCAGCGACTACTGTCTGATATTATCAGCCGATAAAATGCATTGAGGATCCTGGTCCAGGCTATCATGCTCATGCATCAGACAGTAGTGCAGCATATGTAGCCGAAAGCATGGCACGTCTCAGACAGCTGATGCCTCGCTTGAGTGAGCAGTTATC
>BGNK01001263.1:138587-159391 GCA_003297005.1 Symbiodinium sp. clade A Y106 | reverse complement strand
AGATCATCATGAAGCAGTTTCACACCATGACGTTACAACCGATATTTGGCTCAAGACACAAAAGGAAGCGTTATCATTACTGTGTCTTGGAATCCAAGTTTGCCCTGCAAATAACTATGAATTAGGGTTTCAAGGTTAAGGGTTTAAAGGTTTAGGTTTTAGCGGTTGGGGGTTTGGAATTCAGGGTGTGGAATTTCGGGTTTAGGGTTTCGGGATTTTGGGTTTCAGGATTAGGGTTCAGGGATGCACGTAAATCAACAGAGCCCTGAACCCTAATCCCAACGCCAATCCTAAGCAACCAGGAAGGCAGCATGGAAGTTTTCAGGGTTCCGAGTTTCTGGCTACTGAAGGCATGACCTCCAAACCGGAACCGTGTTAATTCTGTGCCGACACCCGAGACCACATGCACATGACGCAAAAACTTCAACACTCTCCGGAAAAAATAAGACAAACAATCACAACCCCAGGTTACGAGTCTGTGAATCGCGCCGTCGTGGCGGACATGTACCCGGGAAAGGCAGCTGCCAGCACCCTCCCCCTCAACCCCTAGACCCCTGAACCCTAACCCAGAGAGCCCAATACCCCTTAATTAAGGACTATAGCTTAAATCTCATAATATGAGGCCCTATATACTTTAAGCCATATTCCTGAATTCAGGGGTATTGAATTGGGCTCTCTGGGAAGCCCTAAACTCTCGGCATCCCTGAATCCTCAAGCTGCTCGGGCTTGGAGATGTAGCTTCGGGTTCATTCAGGGTCCAGGGTTTCAATTTTCGGGTCAAATGATCCAATGCCGGTCAGCGGTGATCCGGGGTTTGGGGTTCAAGCCGTCCCAGCAGAACTGTTCGAAGCGCTACCTAAACCCTCCAACCCAAAACCCAAAAGCTTTTTTTGCTTGCAACCATCGATGTTTCGACTTTCCCAAGGCCTTCAGAAGCCCCATCCTATCATCCGAAGCCCCTGGCTGCCCTTGCAGTTGCTATTTAGGGCCGTTAAGGGTTAGGGTGTTTGTTTTTTGTAGTTTATGGCATAGCCCATAGTAGCGACAAGCATGCCATCGAATCCTGTAGCCTACACCCTAAAGCCGCAGCTAACGTTGCTGTGGGGTTTTCCCATCGGGCTACTTAGGGTGCCGACATGTTCGTCCATTCCTAGTAGTAGAGGAGGTAACCTTTAACCATTTGGGGGTGTGTTAACACCGACATAGTCCCAAAGGTTAACCAGTTGTTGCCCTAGGATAGTGGGTAACTAAGCAAATAGGAGAACTTGAACTTTTGGCCTTATATGTCTTGTCTACCCCAGAAAGTTTCAATGGTTTTTGGGCCCGGTTAGCGAAGAAGAGAGACAACCCTCAACCCTGAACCCCTAAACCCCTAAAAGCCCCAATCCCCTGAATTAAGGCCTATTGTAGATCGCTTTACAGGAACTCCAAACCCCTAAACCGTAAACCTCGTTGCAAAAGCCCAGACAAGCGATGTTGCTTTCGCAAACTTTGCCTTCCAGCAGTGCACCGCACCTTGGCTGAAATAGCACTTACCTGGTCCCCGATAGTATGTAGAATAATGGCCTTTTACAGGTTTTGAGGTATTATTTTACCTACTTTCGGGGGTTTAGGTAGGGTTTAGGCTTTAGGGAGGACTTGTCTGGAGCCTCCATAACCCCTTAATTAGGAATATACCTTAAATCATGTTTGGGATCCTACCATAATTTAAGGTATAAGGTATATTGCTTAATCATGGGGTTTCGGAGTCTCTGGACCCTAAACTTACCTTTGGTTAGTAGGGAATGGAGGAATGGAGGAATGGGGTGCAATTATAACTACTATGACTACCATTCTTGAACCCTCAACCCCAAACTAAACCCCTGAACCCTAAACCCTAAGACCCTAAAACCCTAAAGCCCTAAAGCCCTAAAACCCTAGAACCCTAAACCCTAACCCTAAAACCCAAAAACCCTAAAACCCTAAACCCTAAATTCCATCACCCTAAAACCCCTAAACCCTAAATTCCATCACCCCTAAACCCTAAACCCTCAACCCCAAACTAAACCCC
Organism: Symbiodinium sp. clade A Y106; assembly: GCA_003297005.1. NCBI lineage: Eukaryota > Dinophyceae > Suessiales > Symbiodiniaceae > Symbiodinium > Symbiodinium sp. clade A. The sequence goes on along the minus strand of BGNK01001263.1, from coordinate 157,341 downwards.
TGAACGCGACAAGCCCTAGGCCCCTAAGCCTCCAAACTAAACCCCTAAAGCCCCCATGTTCCCGAAGCGGTCTTAGGATGGAACCATGGGCCCCTAGTATGGGCCTTTAAGACTGGGATCCTTATATACCTGATACGGCTGATGGACAAAATCCTGCATGACCCTATGGACCCTAAACTATGGGAATTATGGTATATTCCTTATAATGGGTAATGCTGGATTTTGTCCATCAACCGTATAGACCCGATTCTTATACCTTTTAAAGACCCTTAAAAGGGCTAAGGGCCCATACTAGGGGCCCAGACTTCTAACCTTAGAAGCGGGGGTAAGTGTTAAGCGTTTGGGGTGGGCTAAGCTGGACAATAGATAGTTGCAAATACCATTCTGGGGACTCCTTATTACAATTTAGAGTATACTGTACCCCAAACCCCAATTCTAAATGATTGGGAAGGCCCCTATACCAAGCCCTTAGCCTCGGGTTAGGGTTCAGGGGATCTACGTTTCGAGTTTCGATTTGCGATTTCCTGTTAAACCCTAAATCCTTGAAGCGATGTCTTTTTAAGGCCCCGGTCTCAGGTACTCCCTTAACCCTGAAGAACCTACCTTTTTAAAGACTCATATAAGGCAATCATAATAAAGAACCCCAAAAAGGTAGGTTCTTCAGGGTTAAAGGAGAGTCTAGGGGAATGAGTTTCAGGCGCCAGGGCGGGGGACGGAAGTCGGATTTGCCTAGGGTGTCGGGTTGATGGATTACCCGCCCTACACGGCCCGCGGTCGAAAGCACGGTGTAGGGCCTGTGGGGTTTAGGGTTTACGGGGGGTTTAGGGTTTAGGGTTCCAAGCCAAGCAACCTCCTCTTTCGATCCCAGGCAGCTTCAATGGCATATTTCTCATTGCATCCACGAGTGCAGGGAGCACAGTTTCTTCAAGGGCGGCTGTCTCCAGAAGGGACCAAAATCCCTTCCCTTTACGCCCTTTGTCAAGCCTTTCTAGATTCTAGAGCCCGTATAGAATCCTTACACAAGTCTTCCCTAGTAGTAGAGTAGGTAACCTTTAACCTTTTGGGGTAGTACAATCCCTATATCATCCTTATATTATGAAAAAGGTTAACCTTTTGTTCCCCATATTACCCGACTAATCCCTATATCATCCTTATATTATGAAAAAGGTTAACCTTTTGGTTCCCCATGATACCCGACAAGTAGGCTTCTAAATCCCTTTTAGCCCCAAACCGTAAAGCCCAAAATCCCAAACTCCCTTGTAAGCCCGAGGAGCTCAGGTTCTTCGCTGCAGGGATCGGTGTTTGAATTGTTGGGCTTAGGGTTTGGGGGTTTAAGGGTTTGGGGCTTAAGGGTGTAAGGGCTTACGGGTTTAAGGGTTTAGGGTTTTAGGGTTTATAGGGTTTAAGGGAGATTTTCGACTCTTTTTGCTTGTTTGGTGGTGTTGTGTTGTCGCAAAGGAGAATTAGGGGGTTTGGTTTAAAAGCCTTGAACCTTATAAACCTTACACTCTAAACGCTAAATTAGTGTTCAGTCGGTGGAGCAGGCTGGCCGCACAGCTCGGGATGGCAAGCGCACTGACATGTTGTGCATGCTTTAGGGCTTTAGGGAGGTATGTTACTTCATGGGGGTGATAGATGTTCCCTGAAAAGCCCTGCCGTCCCGTGCTAGTGGTTCAGCCTACAATAAGTGTGCCTCGTCATTCTTCTAATCTGAGAACACACCCAAGACTGGATTTGAATTTCAGGGTTGAAACCCGGATCAGGGCACGAGGTCAGGGTTTGGGGTTTCGGGTTTAGGAGTCTCTGCTTTAGCGGTTTGGGGTTTACAGTAGAAGCCAGAAAGTTGGAACATAGTTGTCCTCATACCCTTAAGGTAAAGTATAAGGGATCCTAGCACGAATCCTCCTAAAGCCATGTTCCAACTTTCTGGGTTCTACTNGGGTTTACAGTAGAAGCCAGAAAGTTGGAACATAGTTGTCCTCATACCCTTAAGGTAAAGTATAAGGGATCCTAGCACGAATCCTCCTAAAGCCATGTTCCAACTTTCTGGGTTCTACTGTAGGGGGTTTAGGGGTTTGGGGCTCTTGGGTTTCGGGTTTCGGCTTCGAAGTTCTTGGTGTAGTCTTTCGTGCTCAGGGCGGTTTATCTGATTTAGGGTTTAGGGTTTAGGGGTGATGGAATTTAGGGTTTAGGGTTTAGGGTTCAGGGCGGTTTATCTGATTTAGGTTGCAAAACTGCGTCCGCCGTGCACCAGCCACAGAGCCTGAGTTTGTATATGATTTAAGTTGCAGGGCCAAGGGTTGAGGTTGCCACAGCTTGCCAAGCCAGCCTGATTTTGCTCAGGTCAATCAGCGTCACGATTGCCTGCGCCTGCTTGACAATGCCGTCCCCTGGCACGATTTGGACAGATCCGGAGAAATCTCGTAGCTGAAACTAGGTGCCCCAGTAGTCCCTTTTACCCTTTTTCTTTTGGTTTCCTTTGTTTAAACCGAAGAGTAGGAAAAAGGGTACCCTTATCATTAAGGGGCTACTGGGGAACCTAGGAAACAATCTATCAGTCAGTCCTGCAGACTCCAACACGGGTTTAGGGTTTAGGGAGTTTCCGAAAATCAGGGGGGTACCTTATTTTGGGGCCCTTATAATAAGGATCCTACTATTTAGGGTACTATATTACACCTCTTCAGTGGTAAGGACCCCTTGCCCAACATAGTTTACGGAATCAGCGCAGGGCTTTTTGGAAGCTGTGAGTAACCTCGAGCATCAGACCTCTGCCTCGACAACCCGTCTGGAACAGCCACTTGCTGCGGGCGGTTGCACCAAGAACGACACGTAGGCATTCTCATACAAACGAGCCAAAGAGCACCACATAGACTCGCACCCCATTCAGCCCTACGCCCTCGTTAAACATTCTACGTGCATTTCCACCTCTAAGGTTCTACTGGCTTGCCAAGCAGCTAAAGCACGCTTGCCTGAAATTACCGGGGGGGGGGCGTGTTGCCCAAGCGCAATTTCAGAATTTTTTGGCCAGTGATTTCAAGAAGGAAGACTTCGGGTTTAGGACCTCTGTCCGTAAGGCTTATGTCTTATCACGTGCCGGGTTCTCCGTTTCGAAAGAAGTTTGACTACCCCACGACAGCCTAAAAACCTCGGCTCGACCAAACGTAGCAGCATAGCGCTGCCGGGTCTGACAGCAAAACCCTAAACCCTAAACCCTAGACGTTCTCTGTCGGCTTGGGGTTTAGGCAGGCGGCTGCTGAGACATGCTCATACAGACACAGCCCCACTCTTACAGAATAGTACTATAAACCCCCTAAACCCTAAACCCTAAACCGTTAACCCTGAACCCTAAACACCCATGTGCGGCGCTCAACGACTGCGGACCTCAAGCCCTTCAGATACGTGAGTTTCCGTTAAAATTAGGGGGTCCTTTTTTTTGGGTCCTTATAACAAGGATCCTACTATTTAGGGTACTATATATGGGAGTTTCCGAAAATTAGGGGTACTTTTTTTTGGGTCCTTATAACAAGGATCCTACTATTTAGGGTGCTGTATTAGGGTCCCCTATTTTCGGAAACCCCCATACGAGCCTCAGCGACCACGTGGAGTATCAGTTTGTGCTCTCACAGTTTTCTGGCATCGCTAGACCCAGACGCTGCACCACAATGTTAAGGTTAGGGTTTAAGGTTTAGGGTCTCTATGCACCAGACAGTTATACAATGTAAGTGCGATGAGCTGTTAAATATCTCAGGATACAGTCGCCCGAGGAGGAAAGCGAGCGAAGATACCTGATGGAGGACTGAAGCTGAGCTCCAAAGCGCCCTAGACCCGAAATCCTAAGCCCTCAGCCCAAAGCCCTTAAATCCCAAACCCTCAAACCCTTTTGCCTTACATAAGGATCTGAGCTACAGGCGTTTCTCTCCGTACATAGGATTATGCGGCGGGCCTACGTTTACATTGCAGAACGATAAGGCGCCCGCCCAGACGCGATAACCCTCGGATAACATCAAGAGGAACTTGCGCATCACGAGAGGTCAAATTCTGCCAGGTTGTTGAGATGGTGTCTAAATCGATAACGAAGCGATAACCCGCCAGGTTGGTTTTGTAGTCAGAACCACCACATGCCCACATGGCTTGTTTTATGTGGGGATCTTCCAACTCCCAAACAAGCCAGCAACTTGAAGCCCCAAACCCTAGACCCGAGTCTTTCTTCAACCGGTGAGACAGAAGTCAAAAACTAACTTACAGAACCTTGCAGCCTCGACCCTCTTGCTTCAGGCCCAATATGTCTAGCAGATGGCTTTTAGATACATAGCTGGAAATCCTGCAGAACGATAAGGTGCCTGCCCAAAAGCGATAACCCCATATAAAGGTTGGGAAGGCGGTCTCGTAGGTTTTGCCGCTGGCTCATCTTTTCAATAAGGGTAGATGGGATCTCATCTTGCTTTTTGACAGGCGCAGGGATTCAGGGCTTCGGCTCTGGTGACCCCGGAGTTTGAGATCAATGTTGGGGATATGGTTTAAGGCTTTAGGGTTTGGGGTTCGGAATATTGGTAGTTGGAGATGTACCCCCCCCCTAGCCTTACATACAATCCAATGACTTTCTTTGTCTCGTCAGGTGTGGTGTGGGCTTGGGGTGAAGCGAAGAACCCTGTCCTTGGTCGTTTGAGACTTTTGGAGTGAGTTTCCAAACTCGGTGGTTTTGTATGAGTCTTTGTGGTTTAGCCGGGTCTCAACTTTTCAGCACCCTTAGCACCCCTAACTACAGCCCCCTGTTAAAAGTTAGAATACAGGGCGTAGCCCTGAAAATTGTTTGGACTTCTTCGGGCGGTAGTACTGTTGGGTGTGGTGACAAACAAAGCTTCGGAGTTTGGAATATTTCCTTGGTGATTGGTGCCACAACAGACTTCAAACCATCAGGCTTCAATCTTAAGCCACTTATTGGAATCAACTGTGACCCGTCATCTATAATCGCCCTCGCTTCATCGCAACGCCCTTTGCACCTCCTGACAGGAAACCAAATCGTCATCCTCGTCATAAACTGGATTCGGATCCTAATGATCCGTGGTGGGTTGAGAAAATAGTATACGCTCAATTATTTTATACCAGCTTCTATATGGCTGAATATATCACACAACGTCGCTTAGACTTGATAATTTCGGGTCACATACTTTCCATTACGATATTAAGATATCGTGCGAAAAGATACTTATCCAACAATTTCACTTCGGAATTTTTACTTTTACCGTGCCCTCCGCCCTTCTCTCCCTCTCTCCTCCGTCCCTTCTTCCGTCTTTCCAACCATATAACACACCTAACCCACGACAAACAGAGAACACATCACACCACACATAACACACGACACACAACGCATACTAAACACGGACCCACACCACACACATAACACACTTAACGAAGACTGTAACAGGCGCGCGTTTAGGACCCTCCCCTGCGAATGTTGATTATAAATAAAGAGGGCTCTATGGGATACGGCGTGCGTTTCTCCCTCCTATATTGACAGAGATTATTAATATCCGTAATTAAATATTATCTCTAGAGGGCTCTACGGGACGTATTCGTTTGGGTTCTCCCTGAAGGCTCTAAATATTATTAAATGATGATTCTAGAGGGCTCTACGAGATATCGCGCGTTTGGGAATTGGGATTATATTTATTAATTCTAGAAATTTCTGAGCGATATGGCGCGCGTTTTTGATTGAAAGATTATAAAATTCATATAATATATATATATATATAATATGTTTTATATAATATATAATTCTCTTGTATTATATATATTTGGTTTACTATATATATATATTATAAATAACACATATAATTTATATAATTCTCATAATATATCATAAAGGATATATAATATATAATCTTCCCCTTTTGCAAAATTCTGAATATTTTTCGAGAAAGATTTTGGACGACTCTGAGAGATACGATATATATATATATATATTTGGGATTCTTTCTTTTATAATTTCATTAAATTAGGTATAAATTAAACCGGAATTTTTTTCTTGGAATAGTTGTTCTGATTTTTTTTGGATTTAGGTATCTTTCTATTTTCTAGTCATGGGCCTCTCTGTAATATATATAATTTATACGGCGTACTCAATTTATGATCTTATTTGTTGAAATAATTCTAAAGAATAGGCGGGGAGGATTCTAGAAATTCTGGTAAAAATACGACACATATTTGAGAACTCCTTCCTCTAACCCGAAGACAAGACCTGATAGTCGTCTCGGTCGTTCTAGGGTTGTTCGGCTCGGCCTGTCTATTAGTACAATAAAGATGGGGGAATTCTAAATTTCTATTATGAAATTCATAAGATCTCGAGACTAACTCTCTATGAAATATCTTGAAAGCCGCTCTGAAACCATTGTCACAACACATGGACCCTCTTATAATACCCAAGCAGAAGATAGGTCCTGGATCCCTATAAGAGGTTACCAATAAGAAAAGGGCGGGCGGACTATATAAATAAGACGAGTCCTGAAATAGCGCTTTCGGACCAAGAAGTGCTGCAAAAACTAGCACAAATATCGTGTCCGACTCATAATATTCGCGAAGAGCGACGTGCCACTTTTTTAATCTTTCCAGCATATCGACTCCGAGACCGACATGAATATAATGAGACCGCCGTACCGTCTGAAATAATTAGTACAATATATCGCCGAAAATAACGGCAAGTATACCATTTCCCTCGATATTTACGACTCCTCCATGCCCGAAATATCGAAAACTCCTGATCGATATTATGATATATTTATTCTAATTACGTCAATTTCTATAATCTATCTTTATTATTTAATAAGAACGACGTGCTATATCCGTGATCTTAAATTTGGAAATTAAAATTATAGAATTAACGAAGAATAAGAAGGGGAATATATTTTTGTTGAGATATCAAGAAAAAGACGGGTTTTGACGAACCTCCATCCCACTATTATAATAGAAATGAATGATTAATTATGCTACCTTTCGTGATGTCATAATTTATATATATATAGACACAGATACGCACGCACAGACACACACAGACAAAAACACACACACACACACACACGGAGTCACAAGCTGATACCAACCATACTCTCAATTTTGCGAAGAACTTGATGACGAAGATAAAGAATTTCCTAAGTATCCTGGATATCTTGATGAGGCTGAATTGCATGCGAATACCGTTATAAGCCTGTCGTGGGGTTCTCGGCATAGCCCCTGGCCACTCCACTTGCAAAATGCTTGCAGATACGCTGGGTTGATCAGACCCAGTATCAGCCGTGGCATAGCCCTCTTCGTTGGGCAACCAGCTATGCTCACGGGGTTGCCCCCCTGCTTTGAAATCAGAAACATTTACCAGTGCCCTTAGCTTAGAATCAGGGTGTACACTGGTATCCGATCCTGAAAGATGAATCACTTCCGCGTGCCTGCTGCGTGTTTCTACAACATGTACTATATAAGTTTAAGAGTACTATCAAAATATTTCTTTGATCCTGATATTTCCTTGATCACTCGATCGCCATGCTTCTACAGAAACCCTAGCATCAGCTGTACTCTGTTAGGCAAGTAAAAATCGTCCTCCCGCACTCTGGTGGCTTCCATTCGTCGACGAAATTGATCCTTTGCACACGGGGTAATCTTGATTCGAACTCCGTCCGAATCTTCATCTATTATCCTGAGACGACGTTTCTTTGATGATGTCTCAGCTGTTGTCTTACCTTTACATGACACGTCATGGGCAGCTGAGTTATCTAAGCCTGGCGGGTATGAATCCTGGTCAGATGCATGGAGCAATTCTGCGGAATCCGGGTCGTCACCTTCTTTCGAAGCTGTAGATTTGATGTCTTCAGAGTTGGCATCGAAGTTAGCTGACTGCTTAAAGGAAAGAAAGCTGCAAGCATTGTCGGAACTGCAAAGTGAATCTTGGCTGCAGATCCCATTATTCGTGGAATTAGACATATTAGGATTCTATTCAAATTACGTACTTCGCTCGAGCCTGTCCTCTGAACTGTCGTCGATGCTCGCAACATGCACTGCAACAGAGAGAGGGAGAGAGAAAGTGTAGCAAGCGAGAGAGAGAGAGAGACAAAATATGAAACTTGGATAGCCGAAGTCCTTTTATGAGACCTGTACTTCTTCGAGAACCAAACTTTTTTCTCGACGTAGCAACCCCCTGGTCGCTATAGCCAGACTTAACTCATTTGAGTCCCTGCAGTCGGGAGCAGTCCGAACGAAATGCACTGGATCCAGAGTGGCCAGTGATGTGATAGATTCTGTAAACACAATATATCAATCATTCTGATGCAGAACATTTCATATCAAAGAGAATACCGAATGATTCTTGCACGACTGAAATTTGATCTCAGAACAGCGTAAGATAGCTTGTCAAAGAATGCTGAGAGAGAGAGAGAAACAACTCATGAGCAACTAATCCGCAGTCCTGGATGTGCAAGCTGACGAGATTCTCTGGTTTTATTCAAAAAGCTGAATACCGATAGATTTTAAAAGGTGGCGTGCAATCTATATAAGACATCTGTACAAAAAATCCAGACCTTGGTAGATTTAAATTAAGTCTTCCATCTGCGGTCGTATTCATCGTATGGGTCGTGCAAGCCGAATAATCGTCCGAGTCCTTGTTGAAAAGTCTGAAAGAATTTATTCTCGATTGCCCACGAATTTCAATGTGCGAAGCAAAGTCGCATCAACGGGCTGCAAGATTATAATCGTTCCTTGTGTTATCGATCAAATAATTCCTAGAAATTTCTCTTCGGGATTATCCTGAAGCAGAATGTGAGCGCCGTAGAACTGCAAAATGAAGCAGCAATCGGGTCCACGGGTTGCGTCCAATGCCTATTATAAAAATGAAAGGCACGATTATCCGTATACCGTACAGCAGTGTGTAAATCAATGTTGAGCAACACATTACGAAAGTTATGCAATCACAAGAACTCGGTGGTGGAAGCAATAAGAGTGCACAACACTGGTGCCAAAGCTGAGCCCATGTTGGCTCCCTGAATCTACTTGAAAATAAAAGTATCCTATTGGAAGAAATTGAAACGCAACATGAAGTCGGTCAATACTGGAAGGTCCTCCGGGTGCATCGTCCTGGTGTTGTGGGCTGCAAACCTGCGACGTACGTCCTCGGAATACCCGAAAAATGAGTCCTTGTTGCGGAAGGATAATTACAAAGATTGTTCCTGCCACGGCATGCCCCATTTTTACTGAAGCAGATACAGAGTGAAAATGAGTGCTTGAAGAATACGGTCATGTGGAATAGAATTAAAGAAGTCAATCAAATCCTGCTGCACCATGCTCGTGGGTTCTGTGAAGTTCTGTGGCTGCATATCCCATCATGGAATACCATATGGTTCGAATCATCTATTGAATACCTGTCCTAATAGAATAACCACCGTCATGATCTGAAATACTCCTTTTGCCAGAAAGGCCGTCAGTCGCGAATACCAACAGTGATCGCAAGCAATGATGGGTCTGGCTTTGGTAAAACCTTTGCTGGGCTTAGGCAGAATGCGAGCAATTGGCAAAGATACGGACCACTTATATCCCCAAGAATATCTTCGGGACCATTTCGGAACAGACTGAAACCGGGACTTGAGGTTTGCGAGAATGGACGACATGCCCTCCGACGTGTCCAAAAATACATGAAAAGCAAAGGGATATTCCATATGAAGTGAAGGAGGAAAGAGGTGGGATCACCAGATCTTGCATGACTCGAAGATCATGAGTGACTTCCCGATACAATTCATGATAACTAGACTGCAAAGCACGATGATGCAAAAGAAGCTGATGCTATATCCAACACAATAGTCCTGAATGAATACGATCGGGCAGTCTCCTTCTGTTATACTACGTAACTCCTTTCCTGCAGATCGCGTCCACTATTTGTCGGACAAGAAAATCGTGTCATTCAGATTCAGACCTGCCAAAGAAGAGTTGGAAAGAATCTGTCGAATATGAGCAAACAAATGTCCTGCATCTGCTGAGCACCAGTTCCTGCATGCACACTCCTGCGGCTTTCCTGGTACCCACGACCTCAAAAAGGTACGAAAGTTGAATATTGTCTGAGACCATGCACGGGCCTTGATCTCCACCATCTTGACGGATAATAGATGCAACGGTGGAAAATTAATACGCTCCCGCTACACAAGAAATCGAAGGAATTGCTGCACTTCACGAGGCAAATCATGGGCCAGGGGAGGGAGTCGCAGGGGAATGTTCGTGGGAGGATAATATCCTTTCCGAAATTCAAGAATAAGTCGAAACAGACTGATTGTTCTGATCCTGAAAGGCTCATCAATGATGACCATCAACCTGCAACGAAGATAGGTGGTCTGTACAGTTACCATATATGAGCGCAATCTATGAGACTCTTCAAACTTCTGCACACTGTCGCTCCCCAACCGATACAGAGAGAGAAAGATGTCCCTGTTGCTGATACGCGTATGATAGGCACCATGATGATGTCGAATCAATGCCGAGGCCTTGCGAATTCTGCGAAGTCCTGTCCTGGCTTGTGAAATTCTGCTTGATCCTGGGTGCCTTGATGGCATCCTGAACCCACGGGTAATTCAATTGCGATCGAATTATATGAATCAGAGCAGCTTCCGTGGCTAAGAGTGAAAGCCCGTCCTGTTCCTGATATATAGCAATCAGGATATCATAATAGAAATTACGCTTCCTGCGAAAGACCTTCAGCGCTGGTTCGAAATGTGATAACTTCTTGCGAGCATATTATATGAATTTACGGCGACGAGTGGCTTTACGACCCTGCACATTGGCTGAATACGAAGTCGAAATCACCGAAACACGAAGATATACCATGGATTGTTATTGATGCCATTCCCATGGATAAGTGATAGGAACATCAAACTGAATCAGTAAGTTTCGAATATAACGATACATGGTGGCAAACTGGGCAAAGAAAATGATGTCAAAGCACACGAAAAAATGTGGGATCGAACCCATATGAATCTGTCGACCATCCTGTGAGGTATTAGCACGAAAAGCATAGGGAGAATTAATGCGAACCATTGGAGAAATGTCCTGACGAACTGCTTGCGGCTCGCCTTGGAAGCTATGGAACCTTCCTATAGTCACTGCGAGACCAACAGGTGAGCGCCAGCAATCAAGAGAGTCAAGCAATTTTCATTGAATTTGGCTGGTAGTGGAATCGAAAGTCCCCATTCCATAGCAATCTTGTCATCCGATTTCTTGCTACCATCATCAAGTTTAGAGCAAGCAGCAACAAACTCCGCAGCAGCGGTATCAAATGACCTTGTTCTTGCCCTTTCTCAGTGCAGTCTTGGCCAACCAAGCATTAACTCCTTTAAGAGTGGTGGACTCAATGTTGCAGCTCTCAAGGAAACGAACACTGTCTGGTTTGGGGAGGTACTGTTCATATGTGTCCTCCGTAGCACTCGGTCCTGGATCCTGAATGTTCTCTGCATCTGGCGAGTCAAACGGATGTTCATCAAGGGGTAAAGGTGACCCGAATGGAGCTGTTTCTGCTCCGTCCTCTTCATTATGAGGGACCTCCATGGTATGTGGGGGTACTGATCGTGTTTTGGGTGTTCCTGCTCGTCGAGGATGATTCGGAGTCGGGTCTGTCCGAGTTGACGGCGATGATTGATTCTTCAACCTGGTATTCTCAGATTCCAGCGCTTGGAATCGTGTCAGCAGAGTCTGGTTGGCCTGAACCGGAGCCTTCTTCCGAAATTCATTGACCATGTCCAATATCTTCTGCTAACCGCTTGATTGAGTTGTACCGAGCAGGCCAGTCGTACAAATCAGCGGACGGAAAGTACTTCTTCTAACAAGCATTCAAGATAAGAACAAAAGTCGAGCCTTCCTATTCAGCCTGCTCGGACCGAAACCCTCGCATCAGCAGTCCACAGAAAATTGCTTCCTATCTTAAACGAAAGTTCTCCTATTGAATAGTCCGACCATGTGCTACCTGTCGCAAGGCCAGTTGTTGTTCCCTCCCGAGATCACCTTATGTAGAGGAACGTCCATAATGCCTTCCTATTCAGCCTGCTCAGACCGAAACCCTCGCATCAGCACTCCACAGAAAATTGCTTCCTATCTTAAACGAAAGTTCTCCTACTGAATAGTCCGACCATGTGCTACCTATCGCAAGGTCAGTTGTTATTCCCTCCCGAGATCACCTTATGTAGAGGAACGTCCATAATATCTATTCCTGCAAGCCCTTGCTCACGAGTAAGGCGATTCGACACCTCAATCTTCGGAAGAGTCAAGCCATAAATTCTGATCGAATCCCACTCATGAGAAGTCTGCTTCCATGTCTTTGGCTTCTGATTTGATATGTCCTGTTGGTTCTGAGGAGATCTGGTACGGGATCTGGATCAAGAGATGCGACCTGACGAAAAATCTGGCTCCATCGATACGTCCTAGAAGGAATCCTGGACCGAGAATCTCGTCGACATGGCATTACTTACTAATAAGAAACAACACAGAGACTTCAGCCAAAATTTCACAAACATGTTGTTGCAACACTGAACATGACATGAGATGCAAGCAGAGTCCTAGAATGCAAGCGCGGTAAACAAGCAAATTAGGCTCCTAGATTTTCCTCTTGATATTGAAGAAGACGAATCAGTACCCCGAATCTCGCTAGATCTACTAAGCATATGTCAAGGGAACCTGAAAAAGCGGGCGTCCTAATACATCTCGGAGTAGTATAAATTACTTAGCAACTTCATTATGAAACCAGCAATAGTAGATCTACCGATGTACATAATATACTTGTGATCCCTCTTAAAGTGAACCACACCATGATTAAGACACTACTAATGAGCCTCATCCCCTCCTCCAGATTCAAGCACGAAGTGCATTCCTAGTATGCTAGTATAGCCCTAAATAATACCCGGACACTACCATTTCGCTAAATTAATCACTCTATCTAAAATCTAAATGAACGATATATCATAGTTCCATAGAGTCGCCTTATATGAGTTCTTATTAAAAAAATATCACATCTCTTTTATTTCGATTTTAATTTGACCGATACCTATAATTACCTAATAATAATTAACTATTATAGAAGATAAGATTCTAATATTATCGATTCCTTAATTTTATTCTTTTAATATTATTAATATATTCTTACGAATATTCTTATTACGATGCCATGTATAATCCGTATAATTACGGATTTAATGACAAATACTAAAATCTATGTATAATTTGTCTGACTCCATTAATTTTCATAATAATTCTTATTATATTATCTTTTAACGATTCCTTTCGGTATTTCTATTCTAATCATTCTTATTAATAATAAGTCTTATTATTTCTACCTCTACTATTAGTATTACTATTACAACAATTTGAATTCTTATTTCTGTGTCCAACAATAATAATTTCTATTTTCTCTCGGTAATGATGGATAATGATATTTCGTCTTTATTTTTATTTACTAATATTCTTACTACGAAACCACAATATCGAATAGACCTATGCTTATAGACATTATTAATACATATATATATATATATTAATAATGAAGTCCCCGTCCCAAGCTAGCAGGGGTCTTAAGCCACTATTATATGATTATGTAATCTATAATATTTTCCTGTAGCATAACTAAGCAAAAAATAGATGCCGAATCCAGAAGCCAAGCAAGAATATAATCACCCTCAATTTTCTCTGTGCCAATTAAAATATCATCGAAGGACCGAAGGATGTCGGGCGACAGCCAAGGGCCCCGTTCTTTATAGATCCCTACTAGACTCCCCTACTGACCCGAAATTGTGACGGTTGAGGCTTTGCTTTGCGTGGGGGTTTGATTCTTCAGAAATTCCCTAAAGAATGCTCGAAATGGATGGCAGACCCGATTCATCATGTAAAAAGCTCTTTCCATAACTGGCCGTAGCAGAAAAACTCTCGCCCCTAAATCTCTAAACCTTTTGAAGTTGTCAAGTCTAGCTTGCTCGGTTTGAACGAGAGCCATCTCCGGGGGCCTAAAGCAACACTAAAATCTCGCTGTCCGACACGTGGGCAGCAAGCCTACATTCGCGACGGTCATGAGCCATGACTCATAGCTTCGCGCGCAACGACAAACTCCGCTCAGAAGTCATCGTCTTCCGCTTCTTCGGCTGCAGCCAGCTCCGCAATAACACGTTCACCTCCGCGCCGTGAAATGCTAGTCCGATTGCGAAGCAACCTACACAAACAAGTTGAATGCCTTGCAAGTCCCTAAACGTCCCTAAACCCTAAGCCCTACACTGCGAAAGCAGCTTCTCAAGATCCTTGACACCTGTTGCCCAGAAGGGTCCGGCACCTCAAAAAAATCAGAAAGACGCTGCCTTGGCGAGCCCTAACTATAGTAGGAGATGTCTATCAGGGGCCCCCCAAAGCCCTCTTTTAAGTACTTTGGCTGCTAAAGAGACCACCACGAAGCCGATCCCAAGAAGAAGACTGGAAGGTTGCCACGGTTTAGGATTTTAGCAAATTTAGCCTTGAAGTTGATGGCAAAAAAATCGTAAGCTCCTATGGGTTCGGGTTTAGGGGTTTAGGGTTTAGTAGTTTAGGGTTTAGTAGTTTAGGGTTTAGGGTTACCCTAAACCCTAAACCCTATGTAAAGGGTTTAAGGCTAGGGAGGGTTTAGGGTTTAGGGTTGGGGTCTTGACTCGAGCCCCGAGCCCCTAAACGTGTAATCAGAGGTTTTGAGTACTACTGCTTAGTGGCTGAGTTCCCTTAAAGGACCTTAAAGGAGCCCTTAAAGGAATCCTTAAAGGGAATCCCTATAGATCCCGGGTTGAATATCCTAGCCCAAAAAATGTTAACCTTTTCAATTATGGTAGGGTTATGAAAGCCCCAAAAGGTTCAAGGTTACCTACTCAGCTACTACGACTGTGCTGCTCCTCTCTACAAATGCCACAGGATCTGGACCCTCTCACGACGCTGCTCTCGCGGCTTGCGCTTCTCAAGTCGTTGAAGTTTGAAACAGCTTGGATTTACATATGCGTAAAGGGCTGTTCGAGAATGGTCTTCAGGGGCACCAGCTTTGCCTGAAGAGCCTCCATGCTCATCGGGACCGACATCTCATCCCGGTCTTCATCATCAAGCCAACAATCATCATCACCAATCATCATCATCGTTGTCATGATCCCATGTTCAAGATGTAGCGTGTCAGGCAGAATGTGCCTGGCTCCTCGAGAATTGAGGCTCGAAGGAGGGTGTTCCTCAGGCTTGCTGTAGGGTATGTTGTGAGTTTCGGGTTATAGGGTAGCGGGTTTGAGATGCAACGTTTTCGCAGGAAGTAGGAAGAAACCTAAGAGCTCAGGATTCCCTGTATGTAGATTGGGAAACGAAAGGCTTCGGGGATGGGGGTTTTCAGGTCTAGGATTTAGGGATTGCAGTGACCTTTCTCTTCCAAGCCCTTTAGCCCTAAAACCTATAACCCGAAACTCCAAACCTCCAAACCCTGATATGCCTCAAGACACGTTTGCATGCTCAGAAACCTGCTCCACATCTTAACAGACTCAACAGATGCTAATCTGAGATCGAAACATGCTGAGGGGGCTGCTATGTTCTCTGAGTTTATAACTAGCTGTAGGTAGCTGTGAGGTAGATATGCATGGGGCCCCCTATGCAGCATTCACGAAAACATACCGCCTTTGGCGTGCTTAATGCTATGTCCAATTACCTACTATTCATACATTTCCTCAAAAGCTACCCACAGGTAGTGTACTATCTTTAGTCCGAATACATGGGGTAAGTTGAACCTGTACAATCCGTTCCCTAGACTCTAGACCACCAATACAGAACCTTCAAACCGCATATAGAACCCGAAACCCGCCCTAAACCCCAAAACTCTAAATCCTCACCGTAAACCACAAAACCAAAAACCCTAAACCCCTAAGCCCTCAACCCTAATGCCCTAAACCCTAATGCCCGATACCTTTTTGGGGTCTTGGAGAGGTCTGCTTTTCTGGAAGCCGAGCTGCGGCAGTACGAGCAGCTCTGGACCCTGAGGCACCTCCTCGGTCGTGGAGCGGTTTAGAGTTTAGGGTTCAGGGCTGTAGGGTTTTAGGGTTTATAGGGTTTGGGGTTTATAGAGTTTAGGGTTTAGAGTTTAGGGTTTTGGGCTTAGGGGTTTCGGAGTTTAGGGTTCACCTCCTGGGAGTTTCCGAAAATTAGGGGTACCGTTAAAGGGATCCGTTCCTTGAAGGGATCTATAAGGGTTCTAGAAAGGGTTTAGGGTTTAGAGCTTCCGAAAATTAGGGGTACCTTATTTTGCGGTCCTTATAATAAGGATCCTACTATTTAGGGTACTATATCAGGGTTCCCTATTTTTGGAAACTCCCTCCTCGGTCGTGGAGCACAAAGGCTTCAAGCCTTCCTAAACCCCGAACTAGGTGTCGATTTCAACAGTCCCCAAAGTAAGTATGTATGATGTGGGGCCGGGAGATTCAACACTATCCCAAATCGATGCCTAGTTAAAACTCTGAACATCAACGATTTCGGACTTAAACTGCGAAAGTAGTTTAATACACCGGGACCATGGGCAATGCGTTGCACGACGTCCAGTCCATCCTAAACCCTAACCCTAAACCCAAACAGTTAACCCTAAAGACTACTATTGCTGTTTGTTGTTTCGTCGGTAACCGGACCCGGGGTCGCCCATATTCTTGTCCAGCAGGCATCCACCCTGCATGTTCATAAGTAGAGGCGCTGCCAGTGGATGTCATATAGGGGCCTTAATGGTTTGAATAGGGTTTTGGATTACTATAATATACTACAATTATAATGAGGAACCCCCAAATAGTCGTGGTAATTTTTTAGCGCCTCTATTACTTGCACCTGCTTCATGGAATCAGGTTGAGATACATTCACACGTTTCATTCATCAACCACCAGCAGGGTAACCCGACATGAACCGGTTTAGGCACACGTGGCATGAGATATATTTATACCTGTATACATGTATATATTTACATATTGTATATGTTTATGATTATGTTTATAGAATTAAACTAAAATAAGGAACCCCCATGATAGCGTAGGTAATCATTTAGGCCCCTACAGTAGAATCCGCTAGGAAGGGGTAGTTCTTCTGGCACTTCCAGTAAGGCCTCCCGGGGGATCTGTAAGCCAACATCCCTTGTAATACGGCTGATGTTATATAAATCCGGAAGTTCCTTTAAAGGGATCTATAGGGGTTTAGGGTTGATGATATAGATCCTGCATTACCCAGAATAAGGAATGTGCCATAATTCCCATAGTTAAGGGTCCTTAAGGCAATGTAGGATTTATATCATCAACAGTATTAGTTAAACCCGTATAACTCGTTTATAAAACACTTTTCTATGGAACCCCTTCAATTATAGAGCAATTTTGACGGCGCCAGTTCCTACAGGTCCCTGCGGAAAATATTCCTTCACATGAACAGCTTTGTGTTTTAAGAGCACGAGTTCCTACAGGTCTCCGCGAAAACAACTCGCTGTGTTGAGTCCCTACAGGTCCATGTGAAAAAAAGCCGTGACATGTTATTATGCTGCTGCTGCAGCTGTTGCTGCTGCTGCTGCTGCTGCAACCTGGAGCCCTTGTATTGCAAGAATACGGTGGTTCTGCTTTCTGGCAGTGTTTTCGGGCGTGTTGCAGAAAGCGTGGTCCTGCAATGCCCCAAGCTTGGAGTGTGGCATAGAAAGGTTTGCGTAAAATAGAACTTTTCTTTTCTAATCGTGATTTTGCAACATCTGTTTACGCACCACGCCTTGTCCACCACTTCTTGGGCGTATGTGCTTGCATGCTTGTTCTACTCAAGGACGTTGTCTGTGTACGGGCCGCTAGAGATCTGTGCTGTCGCGCAAAGGCTTACTGGAGCTGTTACATCGTCAGGACTGCCACCCACCGTGGCCAAGTGGCTTGTGACCCCTCGTGCTGTTCTAGGCTTGTCGTGAGTTTCCATATCTGCAGGCTTTTGCCTCTAGTTGACACTCCTTCTGTGACAGTTGTATGCCCATGAGCAAGGACAATGGCGATGGTTGCCAAAGACGAAATCTATGACCAGGAAAGCCCTCAATATGATCAAACAGGTGCCGAGAATGAACCAGAAGTGCATGGCGTGGAAAACATTGGTGATGAGGATGTGATCAGCAGTGACCCGGAGGTTGAGGTCGTCTTCGGACTCATGGATGTGACTGCGAGAAATGTGTTGCATTCCGCAAGTTGCAAAGCTTGCAGTCTCGGTACTTCGCATCATATCAAAGGATGCACGATGGAGAAGTATCGCTTCCGTCTGATGAAGGCCAGGTGGGGGAATGTTTTCGACCGCTATTTCCNGCCAAGTACGAAGCAGACAAGGCAGCAAAAAAGTTGGCCAAACGCCAGGCGAAGTCTTCCGGTTCAGCCGCTCTTCCCGTGCAACCGCCTGCCGTCATTTCACCAATCCGTGGCAGTGCCAAGCGAGATGTTGCAGGTTCCGCGACTGGTAACACTTTGGAGCACTTGAAGTCGGAGATCAAGGCAGAGGTCAAAGCACAGATGACCCAGGAGATCAAGGCGGAAATGCGAGCCCAGATTGTGAAGGAAGTTCGTGAGGAGCTCCGGCAAGCACAAGCTCCGAAGGTCGGGCTGAGGGTCTACGGTTGAGGGCGTAAAGTTTAGGGTTTAAGGTTTAAGGCTTCAAGCTCCGCAGGTCGAGATGAAGGCGGAAGGCCTCAGGGTCAAGAAGGAGGAGCAGCGCTTCTGCGCTCCGAAGGTCG
>BGNK01001263.1:103829-135962 GCA_003297005.1 Symbiodinium sp. clade A Y106 | reverse complement strand
AAAACATGACGTTTCTTGTTCAAAAGAACATCGAAATAATCAAACAACAAAGCATAATAACCAACATAAAAACTTTGTTCGAAACACCAATCCGATGGTTCACAGTACAACCTGTTGAAAAACATCACATTTCTAATAGAAAACAGTATCGAAATAAGCAGACAAGAATGCAAAATATAATAACCAACATAGAAACTTTCATCCAAGATTTTGAAACACCAATCCGATGGTTCACATGGCAATATTGAAACACGTCACATTTCTAAGAGATATGCATTTCAACATAATCAAACACAAAAAAAAGATGTAGAATCAACATTTAAAAAATTTCTCCAAGCATTTGAAGCACCATTCCGATGGTTCACATTACAAATCTTGAAACACGCGAGGGTTTGAATAAATCGAAGGGCTCAGCCCCCGCGAGGGTTTGAGCAAATCGAGGGGCTTAGCTCCCGCGATATGATATACTTGTGAATGGTAAGAATTGCAACATATTTCATTTGGGATTTGCGATAGATTTCTTCAAGATATCTAAGATTCGCATCTCGCTGGTAAGGGCTGGGGTTGTAAGGCGTCCAACTACCCAACGGTTTGCACAGGCCCAGCTAGCTGCCTAGCGGCTTAGCAGGTCGCAGAATTTGACATCGGGCAGAGTCTAAACCAGAGCTCGAAAGGCAGCGTACTACTCGGTAGCTTGCAGAGTTTCTCGTTCAGTCGTGTTCAGCCAGAGTTTGCAAGGCATCCAACGACCCAGCGGTTGGCACAGGCACAGGGCATCCAGCTGCCAAGCGGCTTAGCAGGTCGCAGCCCCACGCCCGCGCCAGGTCAGCCCAGGTCCCGGCCCATCAACTCCGAAATCAAATTTAGAAAGAAAAACCTGGTCAAATCTTTCGGTCAAAACGTTTCACTCAAAACTTATTGGCACCCAAACCCTTCACACTTTTTATAAACCCTAAACCCTGACCCCCGGATGTCATGTCCGCGGCCTTTTTTGGGGCATTCAGGGCCTGGGTTCGGCACTTTCGACGGAGATCTTCAGACGTAGCTCTGCGTAGTCCTAGTAGTCGAGTAGGTAACCTTTAACCTTTTTGGGGTAGTATAATCCCTATATAATCCCTATATAACCAAAAAGGTTCACCTTTAGTTCCCCATGATACCCGACAAGTAGGGAGGCCTAAATAATTACTAATACGAATTGTTGGGATTAGGGTGTGCTGATTTAATATAGGGCCTTAATAGGGTGTAGGGTTTAAGGGTCTAGGGTTTAGGGTTTAGGGAATAATTACCAAGACTGTGTTGGGGGGGCTCCTTATTACAAGCATAGTATAAAGGGCCCCAAAAACCCTATTCTAATCAAGTAAGGCCCCTATACTACATTGGTGCGGGTTTAGGGTTTAGGATATTCATACCCTACCCCATTTTTCTACCCGTGTTTTAGTGTACATACTTTTCTGCAAACTTCGGAAAGTTCACGGAACCTTGACACCGAACCCTATACTATCAACCCTAATCCCTAAACCCGTAACACCTGTTTCTACCGTCCTAGAGACCCCGCAGTGAGAGTTTCAGGTGTTTACGATTTAGACGCACCCCAACGCTGCAAACCCAAAACATCCTAAGGCTGTGTCAGATCTAAACCCGTTTTAGGGATCCAGTTTTAGGGTTTCGAACGCTTAAACCCTAAAAAGCCGGTGGAGGCTGATGCCCAAGACTGTCTGCGATCTCACAGCCACTCGCTGAGTTCAGGCTGTTGTCTTTAGGATTCGGGATTTTTGGATTTTGGGTTTAGGGTTTTGGGTTTTGGTCAGTGGTCCACCTGCATTTGTCCACGCATCCCTAAAGCTCTAAAACTCTGCCCTGAACCCGAAAGCACTAAGCCCTAATCTTTCTCTAAAGTTAAAAGTTTGGACAGTGATCGGCCTCAGAATTCGCTGGTTTAAAGTTTAAAGGGCTCTAGACAGGGTTGTTCATGTGAGCCTACATTTTTTCGCAGGGACCTCCACGGACTCGTGCTCGTGAAACACAAGAGCCATGTGAACGACAAATTTTGTTCGCAGGGACCTGTGGGAACTCGCGCCTTTAAAACATTTTAAAACAGAGGGTTGTTCATGTGAGCGTGTTCTTTTCTTCAGGGACCTGCAAGAACTCGTGCCTTCGGGCCGGACTGTGGGCTAGGTATGGGCTGGGCTGGCCGAGCTGGTCCGTAACCCTAAACCGTAAACCCCGGAACCCGTAAGCCCCGAATTAAACAGTATGGTACCCCTAAGACCCTAGACTCCAAAGCCTCAAAACCCCAAAATCACGAATCCAAAAGGGCCTTGGCTGCATGTCTTCGTTTCCTCCGGATCGAGGGACTTCCTTGGCTCCTCCGGCTTCTCCTGCCACTTGCTTTCAGTGTTTTCCTGGACCCTATAAGTCCTTCCTGTGTTAGGGTTACCTATAATGCTTTAAAAAAAGTCCTCAAAAAGGTCCAGATCCAGGTCTCTACTCGAATGTGCCTGTATACCCGAACCCACCCAGTCCGTTGAACCCTAAACCCTAAACCCTTAAACCCTAAACATAGATTCTCAAACCCCAAACCCTAAACCTAGATTCTCAAACCATACACCCTAAACCCTAAACCTAGATTCTCAAATCCTAAACCCTAAACCTAGATTCTCAAACCCTAAACCCTAAACCTAGATTTTCAAACCCTACAGTCTGAAATCCAAGGTCTAAATAATAACGAAGCCCTTGACCCCTAAGCCTAAGCCCGAAAAGAAACAGAAACCCCTGAGCCCCTCGCGGTTTAGAGTCTATCTCAGCAGTACTAGCAGTACTAGTAGTAGTAATCATAATCATAAAGACACTAAGAATAATATGCGTAGGACCGTAGGACTGTTTGATTTGGGGTGTAGGGTGTAGGGTCACTCGAACCCCAGAAATGCTGAGCACTCCAAGGCCTGCGCGAGTGCCTTGCCAGCAGTTTCGGCTTTGCGACGCTTGCGGTCACCTTCCCTCTTGCGCTTCTCCTGCGCATCAGAGGCTTTAGAGTTTAAGAAGCCCTATATACCCTGAACCGCTAGCCCCTAAACCCTGGACCCCTAGACTCTAAGCAGCTAATGTAGGGGCCTTGATAGTTAGAATGGGGTTTGGGGATCCTGCATAGAACAAGCATAATGAGGAACGCCAAGGAATAATATTGGTTCCTATAGTAAGGAGCCCTAAGGAATAATCTTGGCTCCAATTCCTGTAATAATTAGGAGCCGTAAGCAATAATGTTGGTAATTACTTGGGCTCGTTTTCCAGTGGAGTAGGTTAAAAGTTATAAGTAGAGTTACAAGTGCCTTAAATAAAGATACCCCAGTTATGACCCCACTTATGAGCGACTTACTAAGTCCCCTGGGCCTCTAAGTAGAGTTAACCCCTTAACCCCTAAACTCCTAAACCCCTAACACCCTAAACTCTTGTAGATCCCTAAACCCTAAACTCTTACAGATCCCTAAACCCCTAAAACCCTAGGCCCTAAACTCTAAACCCCTAACCCCCGAATCCTCATGGGTTGGACCTGGCTTGCTTGCCTGGACTTGGGGGCTGTCCCCTCTTCTGTCAGAGTTTGCGGTTTCTAAGGTTTATAGGGCTTAGGGTTTGGGGTTTAAGTTTAGGGCTTAGGGTCTGGAGTTTAGGGTTTAGGGCTCCCTGAAAGGCACTGCAAGATAGAAGTTTCGGGTTACAGACGCTGGGCATAGGGTATATGTCGCTGAGGGCTTTTCGAGCCAGGAGTGCTGTGATCTCACGCTCCGCCAATTGCATGCGTGGCAACACGCCGAAAGCTTGAAAAGTAGTCATGCCAGACCCAAGAATCATAAACGAAGTCAAGCTCCTAATGAACTGAGCTTGAGTTTAATCCCTCTATAGCTTCAGCATCTCTGTACTCAGAGACTCCAATATATCTTAATTAATTAAGGAATACTCCTTAACTCAGATTAGGGATCCAAACCCTCAATTTAAGGTATACTCTTTAATTCAGGGGTTTTGGAGTCTCTGGGAACCCCAAAACCCTATAAACCCTAAACCCTTTATGCAACCCTTACATCGGCAGGAATAAAGTTTCGTCGCACTTGGCTATACCATCATGCGGAGGACGCGGAGTACCAGGAAGTGCATTTTACGTGGCCTGGCTAGCGGAGGGATTAATCCACGGGAATAAAATTATACTACTATAATGTTCCGGGCGGAGGCTGGGTGGAGGAGTCTAAGGGGGAAAGGGGTCTGCAAGGTGTTCAAGAGCAACATGCATGAGTAAGACGAACTTTCGTCCTGCCGCAGCATGAAGTTTGTTCCTGAAACGGTGCACCCAGCTTCCATATAGGATGGCAAAATCCTAACATGCGTTTCGCGAAACCTGCAGCCTGCAACCGGACTGGACTCTGGCCGCCAAAATGCAGGCTGCGCCGGNTTACGTGGCCTGGCTAGCGGAGGAATTAATCCACGGGAATAAAATTATACTACTATAATGTTCCGGGCGGAGGACTGGGTGGAGGAGTCTAAGGGGGAAAGGGGTCTGCAAGGTGTTCAGGAGCAACATGCATGAGTACGACGAACTTTCTTCCTGCCGCAGTATAGATCCTTTCAGGAGCCCTTATAGATCCTTTTAAAGGAGTCTCTGGGAACCCTGCTCATGTCGTCCTCCTCGTTCCCCCGCTTCCGAGTGCCCTCTGCTTCTCTCTGGCCGCGGGCTCACCGCCCTGAGCTTCTATCCTCGGCTGGTGGTTGTTGAGGTTTAGGGTTTAGGAGCCCTAAACCCTAAAGCCCTAAACCCTCGGGCATAAACACTCAACCCCAAACCCTACCCTAAACCCTAAACCCCTAAACCCTCGGGCATAAACACTCAACCCCAAACCCTACCCTAAACCCCTGAACCCCTTACAGTAGGGTTTGCGGTTCACGGTCGTTCGGGCCACCTTTTACACCCCCCTGAGAGCTGATCTACCGAAAGATCGTACCCAGAGACTCCAAAACCCCTTAACTAAGGAATATACCTTAAATCATAATAGGAACCCTAATATGATTCAAGGTATATTCCTTAATTAAGGGGTTTTGGAGTCTCTGGGTAGCTTTGCTGAAGTAATCAGCGGGAAAAAACATTCGCTGTTATTTCGTCTTGGCTCCTTTAAGGGACAGTTCAAGCAAAAACTGAACAAGCATGATACTCCGGAACCCAGGACAAGAAAGATTCAAACGCATTTAATTGCTCACAACACCGTTTCTTCCGTGTGCGAGCATAGAAGGTTACCACTCACCTTCGGATCTACTTAACCCTGGCCCTAGCCCCGCAACCCTGAACTGGCCCTAAACCTTAGCAGATTGCAAGGTCCGATGTCGTGGCGATCCTTTTCCCCTCGGCCAGTAACTTCTGCATCCGACATGCCAATAAACCCTGAACCTCATGCAAGCCCTGTGTACCCGTGCCCCAAAACAGCTCTACTGTACACGCATCAAGTAGGAATGCGAGTGTTACGACTGAGGTATATGCTTTGTGCGGAAGCTACATCGAGCTTGTGCAGCAACAGTACTTTTACTATCGTACGACCACGATATTATCCCGTTGGTTGGGTAGTTTGGTTCAAGCCCAGAAGCCCCTTGCGTTTCTTCGTGCTGTCGTCACGACGGAAGAGCCGAGAAAAGCGTTGCCAGAAGGATACCTCACTTCGGCACTGCTCCAAAACTAAAGATCATTTTCAGACTCTCAATCGTAAGTGCTGTAAAGCAAAAATACTTCGAAGCTGGAGCAACCTTCACGTTCCGAGACCGAAATCGAAGATAAGCCGACACATTCACGATGTGGCAGTGCCGGCGAACAGCACCGTCGCGCAAAACCAGGTGTCACCCCAGCTCTTGCGCAGCAAGAACCCCGAGATAGGCACTCCACAAAATCTAAAACTCTGAACCCTGAACCCTAAAACGCTGAACCCTGAACCCAGCGTCTCCCATATCCCCGAATTAATGGTAATATTCCTTAAATCAGTTTAGGAATCCTGGAATGCTACTATGATGTAAGCACAATTTATTTCTTAATCAAAGGATATTGGAGTCTCTGGGAACTCAGCTAAGATGCCCTCGGGGTCTTCGCATCTCTGCTGTCACCTGGATTGCATCTTTCTTAGATGGTCGGGTTTAGGGTTTAGGGGTTTGGGGGTTTAGGGGTTTAGAGTTTAGGGGTTTAGGGGTTTAGAGTTTAGGGTTTAGGGGTTTAGGGGTTTAAGGGTTTAGGGGTTTAGGGGTTTAGGGTGCGCAGCCTGAGATTCAAAGTTTCAGACCGATCGAAGATACGGCACATCCTAGACCAGACCCTCGAACCTTCTATACCCCCGTTGAACGCTGGCTCAACCCTCGGCTCCCCAAGATTCTCCTATAGGGAATAGGGGATTGGGGCCCATTAAACTATAATTATAATAAGGACCCCCCCCCCAAAATAGTATAAGTAATGATTTCGGTCCCTAGATTACAAGCCATGAAGCCTGTGCCATCAAATACGACTCTCTGCGTCGCGACAGCTGAACCCAAAACCCTAAACTGAAACATCACAGCCCTACTTGCTCGGAGATGGAAGCCGGCATGGATTTGAGGCTCCGTCCCGATTATACCGGCTTGGTGTCTGGAGTTTAGGGTTTGGGATCTAGTATATACGGAAGTGTAGAACGACAAACACCGATAAAACAACCCTCATATGGACCAAAGGTAGCAGGATCTTACTTGAAGGGGCAGTGGAATTAGTAAGTTAGTTATAAGTAGGGTTATAATTAGGCTAACTCCATTTAAGGCACTTATAACTCTACTTATAACCTACTTGCTAAGTCCCCTGCCCCTCTTAAACTCCCTAAACCCTATATAACCCTAAACCCTAAACCGGCTGCGTATCGTTTGTGAATGCCGGCTAGCTCAGTCTCCGGGTCTCACCAGTGGTAACTTTAAAGGGATCCTTTGAGGGTTCCTTAAAGGGATCTGTAAGGGTTCTATAAAGGGTTTAGGGGGTACCTTTAAAGGGATCCTTTGAGGGTTCCATGATTAAAGGGGATCATGGCCAAACAGAGAGAAACCCTAAACCCTAAACCGAGTGTAGATAGTTTCCATTTTCGTTTCGTTATACAACACAGCAAAAACCGGGGCTACAAGTCTACTACAAGCCCTGAGCCCTACACCCGAAACTAAACCCTCACCCTAAATCCTAAACTCTAAACAAAGCAGTCTGAACCACAAGCCACGCAGTCTTTTCAACGGAGCAGCACACTCGCCCATGGTGGCTCAATCAACAATCACCTTTAAGGAGGCTTGGCATCTGCACCCAGGACGACAGCATCTGCTGATCTTGACACGGACAAGTTGCTGCTGACTTCAAGGTACTGTAGGGGCCTTAACAATTAGACTAGGGTTTTGGGGCCCGTTATACTATAATCATAATAAGGAACCCCCCAAGCTAGAAAAGGTAATTATTGAGCCCCTATAGTACGTCCTTCGAAGCAATGGTACCCCACTGGAGTGAACCGAACGAATCGCAGGTGACTGTGCTGACCGACTGTTGGACAGTTTTAAAAAGGGCATTCAATCGAATTCGAGAACATGCAGATGATACCCTGAACCACTCAGCTGGTTATGATATTCTAAACCGATGATGTTAGCCTACACCTAAAGCCTAAACCCTACACCGACTCGCTAGAAGGCCGAACAGTCAAAATCACTGTTCCCAAGTGTCCCAGCCGCCACTGGGATGCTTTGCATTACAGCAATGCCTTGGCTAAGAAGTGTGCTAAAGGTTAAAGGCATTGGGTTAGGGTTTAGGGTTTCTGGCCTCCACGTCACCAAGCAGACAAAAGCATAGAAACCCAAAGTTATCGCCCTAAAAACCAAATCCGAAACAGCCAATCTAGAGTCAAGGGCTTAGGGCCCAAGATACTGTCCAACCAGATGGGAATAGGCGTCAACCAATTTTGCCAAAAGCTCACCTTGGTCTGGGCTGTGATTTGAGGGCCCCCAATAGGGAACTTTAGGATTGTAATGGGACCATGACGAAAGTTAATATCGGGGCCTTAATGATTAGCAGCTAAATGATTAGCATAGGGTTTTGGGGCCCATTATACTACAAGTATAATAAGGAACCCGCAAAAAAGTATTTATTGGTAATTATCTAGGTCCCTGTAGTGAACAGTTTCCCAAAGTGCCACCTCGTGACAGCTTGCCTTTCCACCTCTTCGCGATGACGCTGGTAACCTGTGTTTTTGTTACGGAATGTAGTTGAAGTTACCATCATAAAGACACCATCTTATTTGTTATCTATAGATCCCTATTGTGGTAACTTAAATTAACTTCTTGAGTAAATTCTTTAACAAGAACCCAGTAACACTTCCAAGACCGACGTTTCGCAAAGGGGACGGGGCTCATGACGCAGCGGGGTCCCAGACAGTGGGTGCGATATCCTGAGTTTTTCCAGCCACAGGAGAGCTTCCAGCTGTCCTTAAACTCACCTGACTGAAAATAGCATTTTGCGCAGGGGCGGTAGAACCGACAGCATTCCCCCGCGCCCTGGTCCTCCTCATGCACCTCCACAGCTGAGATTCGGGATTTAAGAGCAGCTGTGGCACGTTCATAGACCCTCTGGGCATAACATGCGGAAACAGTCTGGAAGACATAGCGGTCGCCGTTGGTGCGGTATTTCAAGGATCCCAAGAGGTTTGTCATCACACTGACATGCAAGGAAGCAAACTGGGACAGGTAAGCTCCCGCTGTGGTTTTGATGGCGCGATCTGTCAAAAAGAGCTCGATGCTACCGAGCATAGCATCGTGTACTTCTTTGAGGTCGTCG
Organism: Symbiodinium sp. clade A Y106; assembly: GCA_003297005.1. Taxonomy (NCBI): domain Eukaryota; class Dinophyceae; order Suessiales; family Symbiodiniaceae; genus Symbiodinium; species Symbiodinium sp. clade A. The sequence continues at coordinate 127,123 of BGNK01001263.1, read as the reverse complement.
TACATCCTGTCCCTGGTGGCATTCGAGATTTCTTTAATGGTCCCATTAGGATAAAGCTCGGAATTGTGGTAAACTGTCTCGTGAACGGCCCACAGTCTTGTCTTGTAGCCACTGATGGTCGCGTCCCACAGCTCCCCGAAGGCGTCCTCCAACTGGTCCTCCACAAATTCTTGGACAAACGGCTTCACCTGGGTTCTTGTTAAGGAATTATAAATTTAGTTATCATATTAGGGATCTATAGTAAATAATAACTATGGTACCTTAAATTTGAATTCTTTTAACAAGAACCCAGTCACTTGTTCCCAAACACAGCGGCCCCAGTCCTCTGATTCTGCAAAGGTGCAGGGATTCACTGGGAGCTGACCGAGGCTCGGAAAAAATACGCCGAGGATGGCACCTACAAAAGAAAACGCCTTGAGGGCAATCACTCCAGCATCCTTGAGAATCTCTTTGAGGACGTCTGTCCCAAGTCTTGCTGCAAACTTGGCAGATTTCATTCCATACTTTGCTCCGGGATGATCGCTTTGATATTTGATGACATCGATGGTGCACGAGGCCGGATCACCACACTGATATTTCTCGGAAACTGCCGACCACACCTCAGAGGTCATCTTGACGTCGAACTCCTCTTCTGGAGTGTCAGTGAAGCTCACAGGGCATCCGGCGCAAACATCTACCAACTGGCCGTAGATCTCCTTGATGCTTGCGTACTGCAGCGGCCAGTCTGATGCCATCCGTGCGGCTAAAGAGCAAGCTTTTTGCCTTAGGGGCTGAGTAACGTAGCCCCAAAAAGGTTAACCTTTTCAATTATGGTAGGATTAGAAAAACCCCAAAAAGTTAAAGGTTACGTACTCAGCTACTAAGCTGCCGTGCCATGCAGCCCATGTCATCAGGGCTACACTCTGGCTGTGCTTTCAGCTCCTCGGGCGCCCGTAGCTGTACCCGCTGAGCATCCTCACATTGCTTCGGGGATGAGGCATGCGCAAGCGCCAACACTGTTAAGAACCAGTTGGCAGCCAACACCATGGCAAGTGTCTGCTCAAGTGCGGCGGACGTCTCAGAAATACGTTCCTTGAACATCCATGCCGCCAGGGTGCGCTAAACCCTAAACCCTAAACCTGCTTATCTTAACGAACCCGTAGTGAGCCCCGGCCTCACCAAGTCCCTACATGCCCCCCCCAAAAATAGTATAATACTATTTTGGGGGCCTTATTAGAATTATAGTATAATGGGCCCCATAGCGGTTTAGGTGTTCAGGGATTAGGGGTTATGGGTTTATAGGGTTCATAGGGACAGTTCGACGTAGCACAAGCAGTAGCAAATCAGCATTGTGTATGTTTGATGAATTCAGTTTGCAACTTAAAACCTACCTGTACTCTCCATTGTAGTTCCCCTTTTGCATTACTTTGCAGGATCCTGAAACCCTAAACCCTTAACCTTAACCAAATGCCAAAAAATGAACTGCAATTGAGACTACCTGGACCCCAAAAGTATGTAGAATAATACTAGCCTTTGATAGGTTTGGGCCATACCCTAAACCCTAAACCCTCTTTTACCTACTTTTGAGGGTCTAGGTAGAGGCAAACCCTGAACGACCACAAGCCCGAAGCCCTTCTCCACAAATCCTCGTGTAGGATTAAGAAACCCTGGCCCCATAGCCCCAAACTAGTATATCCATCTATCCATCTATCTATCTACTATATATATATGTATGTATGTCGATATATGTATATATATATATACATATGTGATATCTAAAAAGTATTCTGATACAGAACCCTGCAAAAGACCCAAGGTTTCTTAACCAGGTTCCTATATAGTAAAAGCACAAAAGTTGGAAACCCCATAGCCCCAGCTCTATTTGGCCTTAGTCCGGTTTCCAACTTTACCCTAAACCCTAAACCCCAAGCCCCGGGCCTCGATCCTCATCCGGAGCCTCGTCGCCGGTGCCTTGTGGATCTCGGTGGCTTGTGGAGGCCTCCTCCGCAGATACCTCGAAGACACTTTAGAACTTTAGGCGTTTGCGGTAGGCTTGAAGGTTTAGGGGTTAAGGCTTAAGGGTCTAGGAGTTTAGGATGTTGGGATTTCGATGGTTGCGGTTTAAAGGGTCTGAGTAGAGTTGTCATGGACAGTGAAGGTCTTCGATATATTTGCAAGATTCGGTCGTCGTTCGAAGGCCTTGTCCGTTGCAGTGATTCTTGGGTTTGAGATTCAGGGTCTGGGACATGCGTTAGGTTGGCGGCTGATTGGATCAAGATATTCTCTACACCCTAAGCCTGAAACCCCAAACCTGTTGTCTTTGCTTTATGGACATCAGCCGTTCGGTATTCAAAGCCTGAAGTTTCCGTTGATACAATGTCTGACTTCGGAATACGAGGTTGGAAGGAATCAGAAAGGGTTTAGGGTTTAGGGGCTCCGCGTCCCAGAACCTTCCACAAGCATTGCATTCGAGCCCTAAGCCCTGAAAAGGCCGTCTGGACCGGGCATGGCACCGTAGACAAAACCCACCGGGAAGCTGCCCACCATGGCTGGAGGATCCTGCTAGGGTCCAGGGTTTTAGGATTTAGGTATTCAGGGTTTAGGGATCTAGGGTCTTGGGACTTAAGTATTGAGTGTTTAGGGATCTAGGGATTTAGGGCTTAGGGTTTTTTTGGGTTTAGGGATTAAGGGAGTTAGGGATTCAGGGTTTAGGGATTTAGGGTTTAGGTTTTAGGATTTAGGGATTAAGGGAGTTAGGGATTCAGGGTTTAGGGATTAGGGATTTAGGGATTTAGAGTTTAGGGTTTTAGGATTTAGGTATTTAGGGTTTAGGGATTTAGGGTTTAAGGCCCAAGGTTTTAGGATTTGGGCACTTGGGCCCTAAACCGCACCCTAAACCGGTTTAGTCGGGGTCTCTTTTCGAAGTCTGGGTTTCTTGGTGGGAGCGGGGGTGCGGTGGGGTAGTTCGGAGGGAGGAACGGGGGGTGGGTGGGATCCGGGCTTTTGTTTGCATTTTCCTGAGAGCGGGTCGGCTGATGCTTCTGTTGCATCTCCTGATCATGCATGGCTGGATTACAGTCCGGGGTTCGGCTTCGGGGTCTGGGATTCATATGGGTAGTTCTCTAAAGTAGGGCCCCTTTTTAGGTCCCAGAATAGTACGGCGCCCTTTTCAAAAGGATCCAAAATATGCGGTGCGGAGCTCTGACTGGGCAGAATAGATGGACAGATACTCAGAACCCGCTCCAATCTTTGTTGTCACCGATCCCGGCCTACGAACACTCTGTCCATCTCTGTCCTAATGACCTAATGCTTGGAAGCTGGAATTCCTCGTCATGCATGCAGCTCACACACAGAAGCAACATCCCAAATCTGAATCCACGAACTGGGTCACTTCCCTGTGCCAACCCGTAGCGTCCAGGAGCAGCATCGACAGATGATTGTTGTTCGGAGAGCCCACGACCGTCACAAGCCTGGGTCATGCGCACTGCCGCACTAGTAGCCTCGCCGTCAGAGAAGTAGAAGTGGTGGTATTAGTCGACGTCGCCGTCGTAGTCGTCGGAGATAGTATCTTGAATCTTGATTATGGCTGTCAATACGACTGTGATCAGTTTTGTGGATATGAACGATGATACCGTGTTAGTAGTAACATCATCACCATCAGCAGCAGCAGAAGGACAATGTGTCAGAGACAGCAGAAGAAGCATCGGCCGCAGCAGCAGCAGCAGCAGCAGTCATCCGCGTTGTCGCTATCTTCGTCAAGAACCCTGGTGCTTAGTAGGGAATGGGGGAATGGATCCCTATAGTAGTCCCTATATAATCCCCAATACGGTTGATGGACAAAATCCTGCATGACCCTAAGGACCCTAAACTATGGGAATTATGGTATATTCCTTATAATGGGCAATGCAGGATTTTGTCCATCAGCCGTAATAGCCCCCATAACCCATTCCCCCATTGCCTACTAAGAACCAGACAGAGAACCCTGGTGTTGGGCTTCACGGGTGGCGCTATGCAGGAGTGACCACAGCAGACAGACAACACACAAAACGACCTTTGTGGCTCATGCCATGCCAGTGCATACCGAGCCCTAGGGGTCCAAGTGCCTTATCAGATAATTATCATCCTATACTCCCAAAAATTAACCTAGATAACTACTATTCGTAACCAGCGTGTCCCTTGGACCCTTAGGGGAGTGTTGAAAAGTTGCGGCTTCTTCAAAGCAAAAAGCAGGGAAAAACGACGACCAGCGCTCTGCCTTTGGGAGCCCGGTGGCCAACAGCTAAAATGCAGAGCATGAACGCTCGGAATGTCTCGTGCTCTGTGCCTCCACAGTCTGTCGGTTTAGGGCTTCGGCTTCAGGGTGTAGGGTTTAGGGTTTAGTACGTGAGCATCGGAGTAATTATACCGATTCCTCAGACAGCAGAGGACCAGAGCAGTCTACAGTTCGGCACCTCAGCGCAAAGTTCGTGCACTTCATGTCTTGGGCAGAGTGTGCCCTTTGCAGGAAGTGTGTCTACTCGAAGTCTCCTCGTGTGGCATCGGCTACCTCCCTTCTCGCTGCCACACCTCCGATCTTGGAACGTAGTCTGCCGACGGCCTCTCTTTTTCAGTAGCCGGGCCAAAAAGTAATTCGAACTTTCTAGAATACACTAAATTTATGAAGACAAAACGGTTAAAGTTCTCCCACTGGCTATCTAAGTGGCATCATGGTGTACCAGTACCTCAGCTTTTCAACTTCCCTGATGAAGAATCTTGCCGGCTCAACAACCTATCATGAAGAAACTCCCGTGTCAGGCTTCGTGGTGGCCTACAGTAGTAAACTCAACTGCGAGCTGGAAACAGTCAACTTATCCAGCAGATACTGCATAACGCATCATTGCTCGTGACGGTGCACACTGCAATACCCAAAGTCTCTATTGTAGTCCCTTTTTTGGTTAACCAGCCTTTATGGTTAGGATCTTAGGATGAAGTCGGTCACTAAACCCTAAACCCTAAACCAAACCAGAAAAAAGCAACTAGAATGGAGACCGTAGGTTGCCTAAACGTTTTGCTAATCCCGACTCATCTCTTCTAAATTTTTATGTGTTTAAGGGTTTAGGGTTTAGGGTTTTTGGCTTGATACTCCGACCTTCCAAAATCACAATATAGGAATATACTTTAGACTATAGTCGGATCCCTAACAGAAACTTAGTTGCTGAGTTCATAAGCCCCAAAAAGTGTGGGTAGAATTATCCCAAAAAGTGTAAAGTGTATCCACTCAGCTACTAAGGAAATAGAGTTTGGAAGGCCTGGGGAAGTCTAACGCCTTCGGGCTGAAGATTCCTTGGTGCACAAGTCTGAAGGCGACTGGCTGTGCTCCATATGGGAGTTTCCGAAAATTAGGGGTACCTTATTTGGGGGTCCTTATAATAAGGATCCTACTATTTAAGGTACTATACTAGGGTCCCCTATTTTCGGAAACTCCCATATGCCCGATGCCATCCTGAACCTGAAAAGCTTTATGTAGGAGCGGAGAAAGCAAACCTTCACCAGAAACTCCTTAAAGACCGTACAGAAAGGTAGCTTCTCAACATTTTTTAAGGTCAAATTTGCAGAACGACAGTTGACTCAAAGCCCCAAACCATCCTAAATCTAAGGGCCCAAGTCCCCTTACTTACAGTTTTTGCTACTTGGAAGGGCCCCAATGTCCCACACTTGGGAGTACGTGGACCCTTAGAACAAAGCGATGGTAAACCTTAAACCCTAAACTTGCAGAACGACGGCTGACTCTATCTCAAAGCCCTAAACCGTGCAAGATGCAAGAGTTGGCTGCCGTAGTAGCACTTTACCAGCTTCAGAAAGCCATGACCCTCGCACCCGGCATTCCTGGGACATGCACAGGCCCCTACTAGTGTTCAGGGCTGAGGCGAATTCCCATTGCCCCATGTCCATAATGCCATAATCGAGCACAAACTTCCAACCCCTGCACTTACTTGTCCAGTACAACAGGAGACCTAACGGTTTCTCTTTGGGATTCTATAGGGGTTACAATACCACCAAAAGGGTAACGGTTAGCTACTCTACCACTAATATAGATAAAGGGGCCTGAATAATTTAGAATAGGGTTTTGAGGCCCATTATACTATACTTATAATAAGGAACCCCCAAAATACAACTGACCACCTGCTCCGGCTATGAAATTAGCTTCGAGGTCGTAAAGCGAAAGTCCGAGATGCTGTCAGAGGCGTCTACGTTGAGGCTCCATAGCATTTCCATTTCGGGGTTCATATTTGGAACCCTATAAGGTAATCCCCAAAAGGAACTACTATGGAGCCTGTAGGTACATTGTAGAAAGAACGATAGGGCTTGCAGCTCTGGCCGTTTTGGACATAAGATCAAACAACGATCTCTTTCATGACCCCAGTAGCAATCATGACTATCTGGACAAAGTCCATACCTATTGTCATGGGAATTGTCTCCTTTTGTTGTTACCACTACTGCCACTACTTGTATTAGATGCTTTTTCTGCAAGAAGTTGCTGTTGAGAAGCTCCTCCAAAAGCAGCCGAGAGTCTTTACCACAAAGGTATCGTCCTCAGCACAGATCTCGAGATCCAAGCCGGGAACCGGGGCATATCTGTTTCCTCAGTTTCACCACAGCGTAGCGATAGCTTAAAACGGATCCGGGTTTAGACTTCGGGGTTCGGGCGTCGTCCCGGAGGCTCCTAGTGAGTCCTACTGGCAACTGCTATTCCTAGGGATTTGTCCCTCCCTACTTAAAGAATACGAAGTCTAAACCAACGAACCGTTTCTGGGCCGCCATGTTTCCAGACACGGAGATCATCGTCGAGTTGATATTCTCGTTGTCGACCTGCGTTTCATGGACATAATAGCAAGTGTTCGGGGGGATGTTGCCGTCGCGGGAAAGTGGGCGGATGGGTGCAGCTTGATGTCTTTATGGAGGTTGATGAAGCTTTGCAAGAACGTCTGGGATCGGGTGGGCAGCATACACGCCGCTTGGGTCTTGGAGAGCTGCGCTCGATTTCGAAATGCTCGGACCATGGGATATCTTGATTTGAAGGCTTTGGAGCTTAAGGCCGCATGGCCCACATGGCCAGGATCCTGGGTGTCGGAAGTGTGGCGTTCGACCTTGGGTACCCTATTCCGCGTATGTTCGCATGGTTGCGAACCCTGGACATCGTGACGATCAGGGTCTGTTTTTAATAAGCTAAGCCTACAAGGAGGCTGAGGGAATTTACTAATAGCTTCGGATAGCCCCCGGTCGGATTCCTAAGCCTAACAGTATAACCCCTTATATACCATGGGCTGAGACGCCTGTCGGGTTCATCCAACATCGTAACACCTGAGCCCTCACGGAATCGGGAACAAATGGAGCTCACCACTTAAAGGGCCATACACAGCTCACCACTTCCTTGATCTGTAGGTTCCGACGAGTAGGGTTGAATATATGGGCTAGAATTTGGTTTTGGTGTCATACTGTTCTAGAACTATCATGAGATGCCTCGGGAATGGTATGAGTATTGACAGACTGCCATAGTCCGTTTCAGACTTGGCTTTGTCTTCGGCCTGCCAGTGGCCGTTGAACCAGGTCCAATCGCAGTTGCTTCCAGGTTGGCTCGAAGCATCCAAGGCTATGAGGCTGGTGAGCCGCACCAGCAAGCGAAACATGGCCCTAAAATATTTCGCGGGGCACTTCGTTGGACACCCCTTCTTCAGTATAGATCGGTTCGGAGCCAAAATCTGGCAGAGTGCGCAGCACACGTGTAGCTAAGTCTTAGGTACCCAATCACATTTCCCACATATCGAGGCAAAGCCTACCGTAGATTGTGCACATCACTGCCAGTTCTGAAATCTGAATGGTCCGTGCAACACTTTAGGGCCGAAGCACTCAAACTCAACAAAAAGCCGCCGATCTGCATAGGGCATAGAGCAACGCTTCCCTTCCCGGAGTGTGACTTGAAGCCGGGGTCATACTTCGGAGTCTTTAAGTTTTTACCCATAGGCTCCATAGTAGTTCCTTTTTGGGGTTCATATTTAGAATCCTATAAGGTAATCCCAAAAAGGAACTACTATGGAGCCTATGGGTAGCCCTCAAAAACGAAGACTAAACCCTTGAAACACCCAGAAGGTGCGCAACCCTCAACATCCCTAAAAGGCTTTCATCGACCTCCGTCTCTTCTTGGCGGGGGCTGAAGATTCAGGAGTTGGGATGGTTGGAACCTCTGTGCCTTGTAATTATATACCCTGCACCTAGACGCCAAGGTCGAAGGTTCGTGGTGGCAATGGGGGCTCAGTGTGTAGCGCTGGGTGTAGCCTTGAGATCATGTGCAAGGCTCATCAATACGTCTTCTCCTGCATCAAACATATACGGTCTACATGAACGCTAAACCCTAAACGGAACAGATCATGAAACATCTGTAAACTAACCATGGAGCCCTGTACTTCGACAGCACTGCCTAAACCTTGACAGACAAGTACAGCCACTACCCATAGGCTACATAGTAGTTCCTTTTGGGATTACCTTATTAGATTCTAGATATGAATCCCAAACAGGAACTACTATGGAGCCCAGGGGTAGTTGATCTGAGAGGGTGGCAGGTTCACCAAAGCATTGCGGAGCTTTCTGGACCCTTCCTTCCATCGAATGCTCAGAAACACACCAAGCTGTCGTCGGGTGATGGTGCACTTTCGGTTTCGGCATGTCTCGTGGCTGATCGACACCTGTTCGTGTCTTCTGTCATGGTGCTGGGATCTTGTGCACGGCTTACGTGCTACTGCTGAGGTTGTTCCTATACTCCTCGCAAGAGTTACAACTAGACCTTACCTTCAGAGCTGTGTGGACCCATAGTCGTGAAATTGGCCTCAACTCTACCTCGAAAGGGGCATGTAACTTGTGTTTAGGGTTTATAGGGTTTATAGGGTTTATGGGGTTTAGGGTTTAGGGTTTAGGGTTTAGGGTTTAGGAGGGTTTAGGGTTTAGGAAGACTACAACCAGTCTTACTTTGGCCCTGCCACAGCTTCGCTGATTCAAGAGTGAGCAATAGCCGAGTTCCAACAAAGTGACGGGGGTTAGGACTATGTTCAAGGCTTTAGCTTAGAGTCCAGGGGCTTTGTCTTAAGGGTTATAAAGTTAGTTAAAAGGATTTAGGATATCTTTCTACAGCCTGGCTACACACTAGAGGAAATGAAGCCAGCAGACCTTCCACTTCTCACCGGTCCATGTGCCCAAGTAGTGTATACTTTGGCCGTAGAGTGGTCCCTACATAGGCGCCATGGGGCCAAAGTAGAAACTATTTGGGCACATGGACCCTTAGGGTAACAAGTCAACAAGTCTGCAGCTCCTCGCGCACTGGCCCGCCTGACATGTCAGGAGATGACGGAAAGTTGGGGTCCCTGTTTTTTGGGCGCAGGATGGGGGCAGTAGCAGCCCCAGCATCAGCAGCAGCGGTAGCAGCAGCAGCAATAGCAGTAGCAATAGCAATAGCAATAGCAGGAGCAGCAGCAGCAGCAGTAGCAGTAGCAGTAGCAGTAGCAGTGGCAATGGCAGTGAAAGTAGCAGTAGTAGTCGCAGCCGTAGTCGTAGTAGCAGTAGTCAGCAGTAGTAAGAGGAGGGGGAGCAGGAGGAGTGGCAGCTAGCCAACTGGTAGATTGAGATGACAACACGCCGTTTAGCCCAATCAACGCCAGAAATCAAAACATGAGAACACACGGGGACATGATCAACTCCAGATCGCCGGGTTTGACAAACCGAAACGTTGTCTGCAATTCGCGTTCTATTGCTTGTCCGCTTGTACCCTTTATTCTACATTTCGTTGCTGTCAGACACGGCACGGTTTTTTGGGAATTCCTTGGATTTCAGATCTCCTGCACCAGACCCAGAATCAAACGCAGTAACAAAGAAGAACGACAATCAACACATACACCAGGAAATGCACAGGCATCCCACCCCCTCCCCCACGCCCAGTCTTGCCTGCCTAAACAAAGGCCACGGAAGTCTAGGGACCGCTATAGATCCCCTCAGGCAAGCTTTCGTTTCTCATGTATACTTTTATCCCTGCAACAAAACTCTGAACCCTAAACCTTGTAGAGAACCCTGAAATTCAACAACCCGTCCCTTCCGCCTGGACTAAGTTCTGCCTAATCACAAGGATGCCCTTCTTCCTGCTTTTGGATTTGAATTAGAGGACCACCCCAAACACAACAAACAACAACAAAGACCGAAAGGGTTCTGCTTGGAGACCCAGCTTAAACGCCCCACTCTAAGCTGCAAGCCCTAAACCTTGAAGGTCCCGAAGGCCTGCTTCCCAGCTCTCCTGCCCAACCAGCACCGCTGCAGCCAAGCTTTCCGACTTCGGCAGCACGGATGGGTCACAAAGCACGGCCACTACCTTGGTTCACCTAGAGGGTCATAACCTACATGTTTTTTGTTTTAGGGCACCCAGTGTTATGGTGAGGATCTGTTACAGAATGAAGTAGGTACCCTAAAAAGGTGGCAAAGGCCATCTAGCTTAATTGAGTTTAGCTACAGTCGCCATTTCAATGGCTCGTTTTGGCCCAACCACTTGTAGAGTTAGGATCCTACAAGGTAATCCAAAAAGGTAACTACAATGGAGACTATACCTTAACCTACCAAAACCTATTTTTGCAATGGTGTCCAAATAAATTGTATGTTAGAGTTCATAGCAATAACACAAAAAACAGGCTTCGGTAGGTTAAGTGTTCGATGATGGTTTCTATAAGAATAGTTTAGGGCGCTTCATAACGAGAATACGGTTTTGGGGTATATTACAGTATAAAGGTAATAAGGAATGATGCAGTCAGTTTAGGCTTAGTTTATAGGACTGAGGATGGCGCATGATGAGTACGGAAGCTTCAGCCCTGAAGCGCGCAGGTTTTGTGTTCCGGCTTCGTCATGCCTAAACCCTAAACCCTAGACCCTAAACCCTAACCCTAAATCGTTCGAGTTCACATGGACACCCCGGCCTGGTTGGCGGGAGGCTTCTGCTATGGGGTTGGATACCATCGATTACCATAGCTTTGCGACTTTTCATCTGCATCTTTTATTGCATCTGACGTTACTACACAAGGTTTTGCAATAGACAAGGTTCTGCAATAAGGGAACACCTAGATTCAAAATCCAAGTAAATCCCGAACCCTCTAAACCCAGCTTCGTCGCTCTTGCCAGGCGCGGGTCTCTCAGGCCACAAGCAACTCGTAGGGCGACATAGTCAAGCTCTTCCGAGAGTAGTGCCTCCCCGCTAGAGTCGGATCGGATTTCGGTCAAACACTAAACCCTAAACCCTTACCTTAAAAGCTTCTGAAATTCGGGCTGTGGGGTGTTGTAAGAGTTGAGATTTCCGGATTCATGGCCGAGGTTGATAATACCAATCGTCTCTCGTAGTTCCTTTTTTGGTTAATCCAACATTGTCGCTAGGGGCATACAAGGTAGCCCAAAAAAGGAACTCCAATGGAGACTACAAGTAGTTGAGGAAGGATGTTGTAGGCTGTGGGTTCATAACTAAATATTCAAGTGCTGATTTAGCTATAGGAATCTGAGCAACCCTACGGAAGAAGAACACCAATTTTAAAGGCCCTGTAATACATGGGAAGCTACTTCGTACGTCTACTACAAATAGGCACTTCCCAGGCCTATAGATCCCACAGTCTTAGCCATTCGCTAAGCATGGGCTGAGAACGGCCTGCGCCATGTCGCGATGAACTCGCCCTTGCTTTATGAAGCTGCAGGCACCTCAGCTGCTGGCGCTATGACATCCAGAGGAGTGCTAACAAAAGCCAACCTCCTGCAGGACTGCAGGTGTTGAGCCCCGCCCCCGAAAAGTACAATCACAAATCCTCCGGGCTTCAGAGAAATCAGAAATGCAGTCTGTGGAAAATCTAGAGCGAGAATCGGGTCTATGGTCGGTGTCTTCCGCTACTTGCCACCTTCCGGGCACACCCAAAGATCCGCAAAAGGCGCGGCAATACCAATACAGAGCATATACTTCGGCGGTAGCCGGTAGCCCTAGGCAAGAGCCCTAAGCCATACAGTAAATCCTGAACCCCTGCCCTGAACCCCCACTTGCGAGAGCACCGCTGACCACATGCAAGGGCTTTGCAGGCCTCGCGAGCCTTCGAAGCCTATATGCACTAGTTGAGCTTACTTAGTCTCTATTGTACTTCCTTCTTTTTGTTTAACATCTAAACTTATAGTCTTATAAGGTAACCCAAAAATTGGACTACAACGGAGAGTGCAAGTTGTCAAAATTCGGGTCCCTTTTTAATACGGCACCTACTATTTATAGGGACCCAAAAAGGAACTCTAGTTTAGAGAACTACCGTGGCGTGCCTTTGACCAAGTCCTCGCGCAGAGGCCCGGTCCATTCCCAAGACCTCTAAGGGTCCAAGTACCTTATATCATACAGTGAACCCCAGAAAGTTGGAACATGGGTTTAGGAGGATTCTTGCTAGGATCCCCTATACTCTACCTTGAGGGCATGAGGATATTGGTGTTCCAACTTTCTATTGTTGGGTCCTTTGCACCCTTAGCTGAACCGAATCTCGAGGCTTGCCGAAATTGGGCCGAAAAGGGTTTAGGGTTTAGGGGAGTGGCTCGATATACCCTAAACCCTAAACCCTAAATCCCGAAATCCTGGGGCTTGACATCCAGGCACAGGCATTTGCCACGGCATAGCGTCGGTCCAGCTCACCTGAGGGGTACAGTAAACCCCATAAAGTTGGAAACCGGGTTAAGGCCAAATAGTGCTGGGATTCCCTATACATTACTCTTAGGGATTGAGGCTTTTGGGTTTTCAACTTTTGGGCTTCTACTGTATATATGCAGACCTTCCAAAGTCCCTTAATTAAGGAATATACCTTAAATCATATTAGGGATCCTATTATAATTTAAGGTATATTCCTTAATTAAGGGATTTTGGAAGGTCTGGGTACTTGGGCTTCAGAGTCAGCTTACCCAAGTGGTCCTGGTATGTCATGGCCGAGTTCTGTATACGCCCGCCAGTCCCGAAGTTGCATGTAAAACTGTCATCTGAGATTCATAGACTCTAGGGGCCTTTCAAACTATTTCGGTAGGCAACATAGGAGCTTTGGCAGCTTGGCTACAAGTTCCCCATTCGAGCTTGAGGCCCTAAACACCTACTGTAAACCCCGAAAAGTTGGCAACCGGAATAAGGAGAAAGAGTGCTAGGATTCCCTATGCATTACTCTTAAAAATTTGAGGCCATTGGGTTCTTAACTGAAAGGGCTTCTACTGTAAACCCCATCTTAGTGGCTGAGTATCCTAGCCCAAAAAAGGCTAACCTTTTCAATTATGGTAGGATTATATAAACCCCAAAAGGTTAAAGGTTACCTACTCAGCTACTAAGCCATAAAAATCAGTCCTGCCGGGAGGCTTAAACCCTCCAAAGCCGCTTCTGCCGCTGCTGCGGCGCCTTGCGCCCTCCAGGGCTCTCGAGGCTCGCGGCCCACCCAAGCCTTCTTCGGACTTAGGGCTTAGGGTTTACTAGGGCTAGGTTTTAGGGTCTAGGGTGTATAGGGTTTAGAGTTTAGAGTGTAGGGCTTAGGGTTTAGGGTTTAGGATACAGGGTTCTCCGAAACCGCTGTTTAGTCTTTGAGGTTTCGGGCTTTAGGGCTTACTTAGGGTATAGGGTGTCTAGGGAGTCTAGGGGTTTAGGACCCGGTCTTTGGGCCTTTACTTAAGACATCCGTTGACTTGACTTTGCTCTTTAGGTTGGAACTGGGGGTGTAGGCACCCCAATTGGGGATGGCATATGATAACCATACTCCCAACCTGCTTACTAAGCCCCCAAAGACTTGAAGTGGGGTTTCAGAGCGTACGCAGGAATGTTCGGATTCGGCATTGAAGGTTTGTGCGCGTTAGGACTCGTCGGATTTGCTGACGGCCTCGAGACATTGGAGTCAGGGCTTTGTGTAGGAACCGAAGCCCAAGACCATTAACCTCGCGACACTTGAAGCTTCAATTCAACGCCACACGAGCGCCTGAAGTGCGAAAAGCCCTCTTATATCTAGACACCCGACGGTCAGAGATTCAGGCTCTAGGGCTTATCGAATTGTTTAGCTATCCCAGGGTGGTGGCTGCTCATGAACCAACATTCACCGGCATCAGCATCAAGCCCGAAGCAGCCCGAGGTGATAAGATCGCGATATTCATTGTTGTGCACCGATGCACCGAGCTCATTACCACTAAACATCGTGGTCCGAATGATTGTGCTAATCTTTGCTCTTGCCTTGCTGCTCACGTAAATCACCCTGGACATTCCTGCTTGAACGGGTCAGCGTAGGCTGGACGTCTGAGTTGCAAGTACCCTAACTAGGATTTCCTACCCTAAACCCGAAACCGACCCCTAAACTCAAAACCCTAAACCCTACTTACTAAGCCCGTGGAGCCTTCACGCCCTACAGCCGAAACCCCTAGTGGCACCTGGAAGGCCGAATAGCCTGGCTGCTGTCTTGTCTCCTGAGGGGTTTTAGGGCATGTTAGTGTTTAGAACTTACGGTTTCCAAAGGGCTAATCAGGCTGTTGCGGCTTGGTGTTGTCTCCTTTACTCTAAACATTAGCATTACTAGCAATCTTCCAAACATGAGTGGTCAGTTGCGACATACAGCGAGCTCACTATATTGATGCCTGCAGTGGTTTCTCGGATGTCTTGAAAGCGAACTCATACCCGAACTGAGACCATTGGGGTCCCCAATGGAGATCGGAGTACATGTTACCGTGACAGGCTGTATGTAGTGTTGATATGTTGCGAGACTCTTTTCTTTTGCTACTGACATGTGTGTTTCTCTTGATATATTTTCCTGCTTGAATCTGAAGTCGGATTGGTGCGATCAAAACTTAAATAAGGCTAAGGCTTCTATATTCAAGTGCCCTAAACTCTAAAACCCACAGACTCCCAAACCCCTTAATTAAGGAATATGCCTTAAAAAATGATAGGATCCCTAATATGATTTCAGGAATATTCCTTAATTAGGGGATATTGGAGTCTCTGGGACCCCTAACCCCAATCTAAACCCCCTAAATCCCTAAACCCTAAACCCAGAACCCCCGAAAAAAACCCCAAACTTTTAAAACCCTAAACCCCTAAACCCTAAACACTGACTTAGCGGCTCCTCCTGTTTGGGCACGTAGGGCGGCGCCTGGGACCAAGAGAAGACGTGGCCGCAGCCCTCCCGATGAACGGCGGCCTGGAGCTCTGTAGGGATTTAGGGCTCCTTTAGGGTTTAGGGTTTTGGGTTTAGGGTTCATAAGAGCTCTTCTATGGGATCTATGGGGGCAGCGGGGATTTAGGATTCCTTTGCGAACTCCTTTCAGGGATCTATAGGGGTGTTCCATGAGGGCCCCATAAGGGACCTTAAAGGGTTTTAAGGGTCCAAAGGACTCAATAATCGGGTACTTGGGTTTGGGATAATAGTTATGTAGGTTCGTAATTTGGGAGAATATGTGATTATCAGGCCCTTGGCTACGGGTTCCATAAGGGTCTCGAGCTGTTGGGGTCAGGGCATATAGGGTTTTAGGGTTTGGTTTAAAGCTGTAGGGTCCAGTAAGGCTGAGGCTAGCAGTCAATGGTTTAGTCTCTCGGGAAAGCCCTGGGGCTTTAGGTTTGGGGTGGCATGATAGAACTGGACCATGAGGGCTTGACCGTCGTCGCAAACCAAATGCTGAATTTCTCTGGCGCACTTATCTTTACGAACAAAAACAGCAACACCACCATCGGTATACCAATTACCTCTGATGTTTTTCCTAGCATGCGGGGCAACAAACCAGGACTAAAAACCACGGGCAGCAAGAAACTGTGCGAGGTCAGCTTGCTTTGCAGGCAGCATGCAGTGCTCTTGAACCACCGCAACGGCAGGCTTGTGAAGCAACACCCAACGAGTGAAAGCCCATGTGTCTGCAGCACCGCCAGCATTGAACATGCAAGCTTGGAGGCAAGAGCTGGCTTCGTGTGGCCCCGGGTTTGGTTCCACATCGCCGTCATCAACCACGTCATGAATCTACTCACAGTTCTGCGCAGGGGTGACTCCCCTCCGCCCACCGGTGCGGATGGTGGACTCAAGATGCTCCAACTCGGATCGACGAAGCCTCCAGTTTCTTTTTAGGGTTTGGGGGCTTGATGCTGACTGACACTTTCTTGCAGTGGGCTTCATGTTGCGACTGCTGGAATAGCGACGCATGCTGTTTGCTTGATAAGATGTTGGTGGTGGCGACAATGAGGAGAAGAACAGCGGCCATTGGTAGTACCAGGTTCCACGTTGTTTCGTACTTGTCTGTCTTATGACAAGGGTCACGTCTATACCTATCTCCAGTAGCCAAGGCCTACAGGATAGGACAACATACCACGCCATGGCCCACTGTGATTGATGGGCTTACCCCGTATACTTAAACCCTGACCAATAGCCACATCTTGCCAACTAAACACACCTCAACAGCCATAATGGGGAGGGTTTGGAATCCTGGTCAAGGCTTACAGATCCGCATTGCCTCCCCATGCATCAACAGCTCAGTCCTGGTGGGCATGTCGGCCGCACTCCATTTGATCGCAGCCATCGTTCTTCCTGGTGAGATATCGGGTCTGTCAAATTGTCAGGTATATATGTGTAGATGTATGTGTGATACATATATTTGTATACATACACATTACAAACATAAAGTATAAAATATGAAACAGGTATAAACAGGTACTAGATAGCGAACAATGCAATAGTGTAACATGTGGTTCTCGGCCAATCAAGGCAAGGCTCCAATAGAGATTTAGCTTCTTTGTCCAGGAATGCCCTACTGTTAGTGGACCCTAAACCCTAAACCCTAATTTGAAGAAGGAGTTGCGAGAGTTTCGGCACAGGCATTCGGTAGGGCCTCTTTGAGTCATCAAGACAAGGACTTCACTGCAAGCTTCCCACGAAACAGCCCCTAAACCCTAAACCCTAAACCCATGCGAACGCTGGTGTTCATGCTGCTGTCCCTTAGAGCCTTTGGCTGTCCCGGCCATGACTGATGATTCAATGCATCAGCCACCTTCGGTCGCTATCTGAAGATGGCATCGAAGTTGGGGAAGCAAGGCAATCATAACATCAGCGTGATCACGACGATGTTGAGAATGAAAACGGCGAGATGCTGGGGTTTGAGGGTCATGGCTCGCCGACGAGCTCTGACCAGCTTTATATTATAGGATCCTAACATATCCTAACCATATCATTGGTTCGTTACCCGCGAAGAGCCGCTACGATGGATGCTATGGGTAGGTCTCCTGTGGCTTTCAGAAGCTGCAAGGCTTCCTCTTTCGTGCGCGGAAGAGCGTGAAGATTCACCTCGGTCAGTCACTCAGGGCTTCAGGGATCTAAGGGTTTAGGATTTTATAGGTTTACAATGAACCCAGAAAGTTGGAACATTGGTTTAATTTGATTGGTGCTAGGCTCCATTATACCATATCTTAAGGGCATGAGGGTATCAATGTTCCAACTTTCTGGCTTCTACTATAGGCATTAACAGTCAGCAGATAATCCGAGCAAGAGCGACGCCGGGATCCGTAGCCAAAAGATTCTTGGCTTCAAAGGTTCAAGGGTGATTCCATGCTTCTATACCGTGTCTATACCTATAGTCTCCATTCTGATTCCCTTTTTTGGCTAACCACTTTCATCGCTAGGATCCTAGAAGACAAAGTTGGTTACACCACAACAGTACTCCAATAGAGGCTATAGGCAAAGCATGGTAAAACTACTGTTGATGGACAAAATCCTGCATGACCCTAAGGACCCTAAACTATGGGAATTATGGTATATTCCTTATAATGGGTAATGCAGGTTTTGTCCATCAACCGTATGTCAACCCCGAAGCTCCAAACCCCGACACAAAACCCAGAGCCCCGGAGCAACCCTTACTCCAATCGCCCCGTGGCTCGCAGGCTACAAACTTCCATGCCTGGTGTTTACCCTAAACCCTAAATCCTAAACCCTGTATACCGTATACATGCTGAACCCTATAACCACTGCATCCTACACCGCGAGCCTTATCCAAACGGCTACGATGGATAACTTCTGTCCGAGAGACGTCGTCTCGGGACAGGTGGTTGGTAGGGCACACCACGCTGGTCGCTGCTAGCATGTCTCTTGTGAATACGAGACATCGTCGTAGACCTCGGCTATTGCCTCAGCTGTGCTTCGAGTTTTCGTGCTTAGGGTCGGGGCGGGGGCAATCTTAGAAACGGAAATCGAAATCGACCGCTGCCCGCAAGGTGATAGGTGTAATGGCCTCGTACCCTAAACCCTAAACCCTCTCTTTCAAATGTATATTTAAACCCTATGGGAAACTTTCGAATGGCGACCCCCGTTCTCGAGCCGATTTTCGATGGAGCCCCCGGTGTTATGGCATGTTTTCGAATGGGGGACCAATGTTATGGCATGTTTTCGAATGGGGGCACCAATGCTATGGCATGTTTTCGAATGGGGGCACCAATGTTATGGCATGTTTTCGAATGGGGGGCACCAATGTTATGACATGTTTTCGAATGGGGGGACCAATGTTATGGCATGTTTTCGAATGGGGGGACCAATGTTATGGCATGTTTTCGAATGGCCGGTGGCCGGACCAATGTTATGGCCTGTTTTCGAATGGCTTGGGCTTTAGGGTTTAGGGGCCTAGGGTTTGGGCTTCAGGGTTTAGGCTCTAGGGTTTGGGCTTTAGGGTTTAGGGCCTAGGCCTTGGGCTTTAGGGTTTAGGCGCTAGGGTTTGGGCTTTCGGGTTTAGGGCCTAGGGTTTGGGCTTTAGGGTTTAGGGCCTAGGGTTTGGGCTTTAGGGTTTAGGGGCCTAGGGGGGACCAATGTTATGGCCTGTTTGTTTTCGAATGGCGGGTGGCCGGACCAATGTTATGGCCTGTTTTCGAATGGCTTGGGCTTTAGGGTTTAGGGGCCTAGGGTTTGGGCTTTAGGGTTTGGGCTCTAGGGTTTGGGCTTTTAGGGTTTAGGCCCTAGGGTTTGGGCTTTAGGGTTTAAGCTCTAGGGTTTGGGCTTTAGGGTTTAGGGCCTAGGGTTTGGGCTTTAGGGTTTAGGGCCTAGGGTTTGGGCTTTAGGGTTTAGGGGCCTAGGGTTTTGGGCTTTAGGGTTTAGGGCCTACGATTTTGGGCTTTAGTGTTTCGGGCCTAGGGTTTGGACTTGAAAGTTTAGGCCCTAGGGTTTGGGCTTTAGAGTTTGAGCCATGGGGTTTGAGCTTTAAGGTTTAAGGCCTAAGGTTCGGGTGTTGAACTGAACTGAAGGTATTATAAAACTTTTTATTTCTTAATGTTTTGGGATTCTCTGGGTGGGTGGGTATTATTCTATGATCACTATAGCGAACTTGACTAGATACTGCTCGACCAGAGCTGCTGAACCCTAAACCCTAAACCCCTAAACCCTAAAGCCTCGTAGTATATAGGAACTTGAGGTTCCAAATTGTAAACTCCACAGGGTTTGGAATGGAATGGAACGTGACAGGCTCCTCCGCGGAGGGCGGAGGGCAAAAACAAAACACACAAGAGAAGTCATATATTCCAGACACACAGTCGCATGCACAAATGTCATACGTTTCGATCGCAGGGTCGCAAGGCATTTACACTGCTAGGCCACAGGGCGCGGGAAACCCAAGAGTAATCCAAATGTCGAGGCCCAGACACATCAGATCGAACATGTCAAGCCTACGCAACCGAAGATGTGCATGCGTCTTTTCGATGCATCTGCGGCCGGGGTGCAACGCTGAAGAAGGGAGCCCAATCACGTGTGAGGCCTTGCCGCATAGTCTGAATATTCTAGGGTTTAGGGTTCATGGTTTTATGGTTTAGGGTTTTTTTTTAAACGTCCCTTTTTCGGTCTCGCAGAGTCGAAAAGCGGGTTTCCGCTGGGCGTATCAGGCATATGCTTGCTGTATGCCTCATCAAACCTGCATCATCACACCTCAGACATCCGCACCCCTTCTTCACTTGAGAGCACCTCCATTTAGTTCACGAACCTGTTCGCCGCCTCCACCCAAATCTTCCGAACCGAAGATCTCAGAGCTATGGAATTCCACAGGACCTGCCATGTCAATCGGTGGCTCCACAGTAGTGTCCCCGCACCCCATAGGGCACACTCCACCATCCTCGGACATGTCCAACACCGTGTCCACACGATGGCCCATCGGGAGCACAGGGCACGACGCTGGCAAAGACGCTGCCGGTGGGGCCTGCAGCACTCCAGATGGCCACCCAGGTCCCTGCCCGACCACCGCCGTAGAAGCTTCACTGTCCAAATCCAGCGGGTTCTCCGCAGGCATGAGGAGGATCTGGATCACCCCAGCACTCGGCACATGTACTTCATGCGAGCTCGTCGGCTGAGAGCCATGGATATCGTCCTCGAAGGTCCTTACCACCACTNTTCTCCGCAGGCATGAGGAGGATCTGGATCACCCCAGCACTCGGCACATGTACTTCATGCGAGCTCGTCGGCTGAGAGCCATGGATATCGTCCTCGAAGGTCCTTACCACCACTCTTCTTCTCTTAGGCCTCGCCTCAGACGGGTACATGCTGTCGTGGAGGGCCCAGTCATCCCAGGCCCGTGCTTCACTCGCCCGGCGTTGTGCCTCCGCTTCTTGCCGGTCCAAGTCGTCCCAGTACTCCAGCATCCTGGCTTCATCTGCTTGGTAGGCCTTGAGCTCTTCCGCTTCATGCCAAGCCTGGGTGGAGGAGCGGGATGGTGTATCGTCCCCTTCTCCCCCGTCGCGTTATCCGGACCATGTTGTTGGGCCTTCTCCTCCTCGACCGAGTCAACCAGTGCGATAACCCCGCTCAAGGTCACCGCTTGTGGTGCGGGGAGCAACGGCCGGAGCACTGCCCACCACTGTTCAACAAACGCCACNTCTCCTCCTCGACCGAGTCAACCAGTGCGATAACCCCGCTCAAGGTCACCGCTTGTGGTGCGGGGAGCAACGGCCGGAGCACTGCCCACCACTGTTCAACAAACGCCACGTCCTGGTTGCTGTTCTCCGTCACCGTGTCGTCTCCTCCATCCGCCACTGCATGGGCTGCAAGGATTGCTTCCGCGCCTTCCAACGCAGAGGGGAAGCCTGCTCTTGACCCATCGCATGTATAGTAGCGCCGGAGGCGATGCAGGAGGGTTAATGCTCTGCGCACTCGAGAGTCAACCGCCACCTGCGAGAGCCTCAGGTCGATGCTTTGAACCACCGAGAGTAGGCCTCCCCCATGGTTCGGAGACATCATGAGGTTCGTTACATCCGTCTCTTCTCGGTCTTCTGTTCCCGGGTCGTCCGCATGGCAGGACGGTGAGGAAGAGGGGTTCGAAGATGTCGAGCATGTCCCCCTTCTTCTAGTCCGTCTCCTTCTTGCCAGCGGTCGCGGGAGGGGTCTCCCATGGCTGTCATTTTCCCCCGAGCTTGGGGCATCCTCGCTGTTCACAGGTGAGGGCACTAGTGCATCAGGGTGCAGGCTCCTCAGTACCCTGTACGTGTTCTGTCCAGGTAGGATCCCATCAACCGCTGCAAAGATACCAACAAAGGGGCGGTTGTGGACGACCTCAGGGTGGGGTTGATGATGGCTGAGCCATCCATTCCAGAGCAGGGGCTCGGCCCATTCGGCCCATTCTCGATCGCTGGACTTCCACCATGCATTCCGGGTCCTGCACCCTTGCCGATATCCACTGGAGGAAGGGCTCAGCGTACAAACGGTAGGAGTCGATGTCCCTGAGGTCCACCAGGCACTTGAAGGCTCGCAGCAAGGCACCATTTCCACCCCCGGAGTTGCGTGCCAGGTCAAATCGCTGGGCGGCATCCTCCAACCATCCATGAACTTCCTCGGGAAGCGGATGAGGGCTGGTACTTCTGGGTCCAAGAGGTGATCGGGAACGATCGGCGTGAGGTGACGGCGGAACTTGCGCATCCCGGGCCCTATCATCCTCGTCGGCCTGTGCTTGAGGACGTTCCAACCGCTGCATCAAGGTGACAGTATCGAGAGGCGGCTTGTGACCTGTTTCCTCTGTCCTGGTAGTCCCGGGACGTGTTGTCGTTGTTTCCCTGGTCCGTGGCGTAGAGGTAGACCAGCAATTTCTGGTAGTCCCGGGGCATGTTGTCGGTGTTGTCCTGGTCCATGGCGTAGATGTAGTCCAGCAGCTCTTCGGTGAAGTCGCGGTGATGTTATCCATATACTCCGGCCGCTGCATTGAGTTGGCAGCACTGGGAGGCGGCTTCCGACCTGTTCCCTCTGTTCTGGTAGTCCTAGGGCATGCTGTCGTTGTTGTTCTGGTCCAAGGTGTAGAGGTAGTCCAGCAATCCCTGGTAGTCCCGGGGCGCGTGGTCGTTGTTGTCCTGGTCCGTGGCGCAGATGTAATCCGGCAACGCCTCGTTAGGGTCACGGTGTTGTCCCTCATGATCATGTCCCGGTCCTCTTCTGCCACCACTGTTCTAGTAGTCCTGGGATGCCTTTCCGGCGTTGTTCCTGCTCTAGGTGATGGGGTAGTCGGGTGCCCCATCGCCACCTGGATGTAGAGGCTGCTGTCGGAGTCCTCTTCTTCATCCAAGTGGACGATCACCATGTCGCTGCTTTCCTCGGTTCTTCCCCGCGTGGTAGAAGACGAGGGTCTGTGGGACGAGGAGGCAGCCGGGGTCGTTGGCGGGATAATGTCTCCCCCCTGGCCCACATTGCGAATGATCTGTTGAATTTCATCTTGCACGAGGTTAAGGCACTGCGGTAGGCTGCGTGCCATAAGTCCACGCGCTCTTTGCCCCATGCCGCTGACAGTCCGGAGAATGTCCTGCTGCATGCTCTCCGGGATCATGGTCGGCAGGCTGTGGGGCGAAGCACTGGAAAGGCCCAGAAGGTTCATCCAGGTACTGATGGCTTCGTCAGTGCATGTGGGCCCACTCCCTTCGACCATGCCGGACGGTGGATGTCTCTCACGGGGGGAACCGCAGTTGGTCTTCGTGGTCTCAGTGACCGTCACTGACGAGGCAGTCGGCGCGGTTGCGCGGCTGCTCTCGCTCGTCGTTGGTGTCGTCCCAGAGCGTCGCGGTGTGCGGGAGGTTACTCGAGAGGTGCCCACCAAGGTACTCCAGTCTGCGTCCTCCTCTTGAGGCGCTTCCGACACTCGCCGCCGGACTCGGCGCTGATCCGCACCTCTCGGAGAGGACCGTTTTATTTGGTCCCGGTAGGCGGCCTGCCATTCTTTCACGTTGTGGATGATCCTCGCCTGCAAGGTCGCTACTTGGTAGAGCGAGGCTTCCCATTCGCGGACCACGGCTTGTTCTGGACCATCCAGTTCGC